>JANHFJ010002158.1:55542-67238 GCA_032468195.1 Cerberus rynchops
GATACGTGTGTGTGTGTGTGTGTATACATACACACACACAAACACACACACACACACACACACGAGACAGAGACAGAGACAGAGAGACAGGCAGACAGACAGACAGACAGACAGACAGACAGACAGACTTTCTACGAATTTCAATGACTACTATCCATAATTCACTGTAAGCAGTAATAGTTGAGTTTTGTTGATAAAAGATTCTTTATAATATTTTAATAACATTAATTCTGTGGACACTGTGTAGTTGGGACCAGTGTGTATTTGGGGAGATGTCAAAATCAGAAAGATGTTAAAATAAAAAATATAGAAAACATCTACAAGTCCCACCCCTTTTGCATGTACTAAGAGACAGAATTTGCTTTATTCACCAACTTGCCAATTCTGACACATGAATTCTATTGTTCGGGCCATATGTTTATCTTTCCAAAATAGTAATAATACAGGACCCCTACTTTGTTCCAGCATTTTCTACAGGTGTTTTACCAAGAGTCCTGGCACAATAGCCATGTTTTAAATAAATTGTTTGACATCTTTTTCCAGTTATTTATTTGTTGAATTAATTCATTCAATTTAGAGGAATAATTTCTGTGGTAAAAATGAATGTGTTCTCTAAAATGTTTTTCTTATTTTAGACAATATCTGTTTTGAGAACTGACGCACAATTTAAACAATGTCAAAAAGACATTTCCAGATTTCAATGGTAGGAGGAAAGAACATGGGCGTAATAAAAAAAAAATATTCCAAGATACAAAGGAAGAAGGAGAGCTGGAATTATCTGATTTTTAAACTGTATTTTGCTGCCTGCTGTTTAGTTTGGATAATGAAATTGCTGTCATAAAGAAATAAGAGAAGTTTAGATTTAAAAGATCATAGTATAAGTGCAGCCCTAAAAGAGAAACAAAAGACAAGAAAGAAAGAAAAATCAAAAACGTTCTTTTTGAGGCTTACAATAAGTTTTGTGTGGCATATACAGTAAATATATATTTTAAAAATAAGTATATTAGAAACGGCCCTCTACGAATACAAGTTAGATAACAGTCCAGGCTATCCCTAAAAATACCTTTGTTTGCCTCAGTTCATTTTATAGAAAAGAAACAGCAGACAGAAACAAATAATCAACATATAAAGTCTTGTTATCGCAGGAAAATGGGTTGTTTAAAATGAAATTAGAGATTAGGGGCCTGAACATATAAAGAACAGTTGCATGAATTGGGGGTGTCTACTTTAATGAAAAGAAGGACTAAGAATGACATGATAGCAGTGTTTCTATATCCAAGGGGCTGCCACAAAGAAGAGGGAGTCAAGCTATTTTCCAAAGCACTTGAAGGTAAGGCAAGAAGCAATGGATGGAAATTAATTGGGGAGAGAACCAACCTGGAACTAAGGAGAAATTTCCTGACAGAACAATTAGCACCCAGAAGGTTTTTAATACAACCATTTGTCTAAAATAATATAAGATTTCCTTCTTGAGCAGTGGTTTGAACTAGACCACGTCCAAGGTGCCCTCCAACTCTGTTATTATGTTAAATAAAGGGAACAATTGAATGCAATGATATTTAATTGTCCGTGAGTATCATAAACACAATTAAGAGAAAGATTGAATATAAATAGAAAGAAACAGAATAAGATAAAATGAAATTTGAAAATTAATATGAATATACAAATGATGAACGTGATTTGCAAACAGTATAAACTTTTGTTGTGATTTGAGGTGGAGATACAAAAAATGTATGATCAGCCAAAAATTTTCATTACAATATACAAATGGACAATTGGTTTTATATATGGTAGCTGTAGCAAAGCTATTACATGGACAAAGATGGAAGACAACAGAAACATCAATATTGGATTAATGGATTGTGAAGGTGGCTGAGTTTGCAGAAATAGCTAAATTGACTTTTGGTTTGTTTGTTTGTTTTATTAAGGAGGGAACTACAGCTACTTTTATAAAAGACTAGAAATCCCATATAGACTTTTTGCTGAAAACAGATAAAAACAAAGTGATTTCAGGATTTATTGATTAAAAAGTTTTATTTATAGGAAGAACAGAACTGTCATATGCAATATGGGAGACTAGAGATAGTAAATTGTTGTTTGTAACTGCTGCTAAGAAGACTGGATTTATTTATTTATTTATTTAGATTTCTATACAGATGTGCAGGTAATCCTCAACTTACACAATTGAGCCCAAAATTTATGTTGCGAAGCCCTTTGTTAAGTTTTGCCTCATTTTAAAACCTTTCTCGACACAGTTGTTAAGTGAATCATTGTTCACATTCACAGTGGTTAAGTTTAGTAACAAAGTTGTTAAGTGAATCTGGCTTCCCCATTCATTTTGCTTGTCAGAAGATCAGAAAAGGTGATCATAAGACCCTGGGACACTGCAACTGTTATAAATACGAGCCAGTTGTTAAGTATCTGAATTTTGATCATGTGACTATGGGGATGCTGCAATGGACATAAATATGAAAATTTGTCATAAGTCACTTTTTCAGTGCTGTTAACTTTGAACTGTCACTAAATGAATTGTAAGCCAAGGACTACCTGTAGCTGCTTTGGATATCTCTTTTTCTTAATTGTCAAGAAATTGTTTTTGTTATTCACTATTTCTTTAACACTTTTATAATATATTTATTTTTAATTTCTAGGTTTCTGTAATTTCTTGAATCTTTGTAAATTTTTCTTTTAATAAAAATTATTTAAAAAGGTATCTCCAAATGTCTATGGAAATTCTCAGTCATTCAGGTCATGGTTGTCCCAAAGGTGCTTTTTCAAGAGGTAACTGGACTTTCTTTGAAGACGTTTCACTTTGAGCTGAAGAAGCTTCTTGGATTAAGAAGCATAACATCATCAAAGAAAAACAAGAAAGTCCAATTGCCTCTTGAAAAAGCACCTTTGATAGCATGAAAGATAAACAGGATAGTTAATAAATACTATTTTATTTTAAAGCTTATTGTTGTGTGTGCATGGATGTGTATTTGATGTTTTTAATATGCAAATTCAGTTTAATTTGTGTAAAGCCTAAAGATTCAACTAGCTTCGAATTAAGGGTGTAAACACCGTATAGGAATATCACCAAAGTACAGTACAAATACAGTATTATGCCTTATGTGTCTCATTCTGTAATGCAGCATTTCATAATAAAATAGGCATTTAGACCATACTAAAAAAAGTATATAAGAATATGATGGTTCAGTGGTTAAAGACACTAAGCTTGTCAGTTTGAAAGCTGACCGCCTGGATTAGAGACCTGAGCACTATGGGATGCTGTGAGCTCCCATTACTTGCACAGATCTTGCCTACCTAGCAGTTCTAAGTATGTGAATATGAGCAGATAAATAGGTACCAATTCCATGGGATGGTAAAAGCATTCCATTTTCCTCGGCATATAGTCATTCTGGCCACATGACCATGAAATGTTTTCAGATAATTCTGGCTTCCTTGGCTAAGAAATGGAGATGAACACTGTCCACTAGGATTAGACATAACTGGACAGGGAAAACCTTTACTTTATATTAAGAAAGTATCTATGTAGGAATACAAAAAAGAGTGTGTTTTGGAATAGTAGCATTTAAACAAGGATACTTTAAAGTATTTGCTAGGGCTTATACAATGCTTAAAGGGTACTTTATTTTAGTTGAAAAGTCTCTTTTGAAGCTACCCTGTAAAGCAAAGTGATTTCTATTTTTTTACAGAACACTCAGCATAGTTAAATTATATTGAACAGCTGCTAGGCTGGCCAGCCAAAATGAAGTGGTCCACTTCAGTGCTCTGATTGATATTGTTGAGGCCAAGTGCTTTTCTTTTTCAAATTAATGCACTGTCTCAAATAATTTGTTTTATCTGATTCAGTAGTTTTGATCTGATTTTATCTGAGGAAGTAACATGTCATACTGGCTTAATATTTGTGTTTATTCCCAGGAGTTTTATTATTATTAATATTATTTAAACATAGAATCTACACTATAAGTACTAAACATGGAAAAGTACAAGGACATTGTGTGGCAAGAACTGAACTGAGAAGTTCATGCTATACAATTTGAAGACATTTTCCAGAAAGGAATGGATCAAAATTGTGTTTTTCTGTAAAAAATCAACACACAGCAGTATTGGAGTCTGATCACTGATTATACGGAACCATTTGGTTTAATCACTTTCTGAATCTCAAGGGGATATTTTTTGTTTCTCACAGGAATATGTGTGTTGGATCAGATTTTTTTCCCAAATAAATCTTTGATATTATTTTATTCAGTGATATATTGTTCTTTTTATATCATTTTGATCCAATGAAGCTTTGATAACAATGACAAAAAAATCCAAAAGGGGTAAAATATACTTTTCATAGATTTTGTTTCATATTTTTAACTGAACATCAAATTCACAAAGTCTTTTACTCCCAGCCAGCATTTCTTGTGTTACCTTACAAGCTTATTTATGTCTGAATTGACCTGTTGGATGGCTTATAACAAAGTTAGCTTAAATTAAACACTTTTTGCCCATTATTAATAAGTTAAGCTTAGCGCAATCAAAAGTTTTGGCCTTGTTTGTTTGATTTACTTTATTGTGTGCTTTAATGAGAAAGCCATTTCTCTGAATATTGTTAGCATTTATAAATAATACAGAACTTCAGGGAAAGGTTCACTGCATCTGTGGGCATGCGGAGCAAAATGTTTGAGTTTTTATTCCAACATGCATCACACATTAGGGAGTCATTGCAATCACAGTAATAACAAGCTCATTAATTTCAATGGAACTGTGTGTACCTCAGCATAATTTCTCTATGATGCCCAAAGCTCATGATTCTTAGTAAATATAAAAATTCAATGCTTCAAAAATATTTCTCACAGCTGCTTATGAGAAGGTTAATTTTTAATGATATATTCTTAAAAAAAAAATCCATTCCTCAGAACTTGCCATTATATTATTATGCATGAAGTATGAGAAAGAAAATTACATCTTTCATGCATGAACTGAAGATAGCATGCATAGCCCCCAACTACTATATTTTCCCACAAGAACTGCTGTGATTGGGATAAGAAAGAGTGATGCTTGCTTGTTTATTCATGTCAGAAGCATCACAATTAAGATAACGCATAGTCTATGAGATGTCATTTAAAATGTAAAATGCAAGATTAAAATATGTACAAATTAAACAGATCTTGCCCAGAAAGTAGCAACATTAATTGTGTTCTATCATGCTGCTTGAAGTCCTTAAGGGTAACTGACTGAAACAGAAAGGGCAGGTGTACATATCTGTTGTTGTCTAGAAAGAGTGCTACCAAAGTCTTCCAAAGATGTTTCATGTTTCAGAGTAGAATTGAATCTGGAACTCACATCACCAAATCCATCCTCTTTCCCTCTTTCCCACTGCTTCAAAAACATTAATTAACCATCTTTTAAAGAAATTACTTCCAACCATGGAAGATGAGCTAAAAAAAAAGAATTCCTAAAAATATTAATATTTAATATGAAACTAGAACTGAAACAATATATTTAATGACCAAGCTTATGTTATGCAAAGTTATTAAAAGATACATTAAATCAGACAGTGTTTCCTCTATTCCCTAGTTCTTTTCCTCTTTAGTCATATATTGTATTCACTGAGCAAATAAATCAGGGGGGAAATATTCATTAGTAGCCAGTCACACAATTAAAAGATTGTCATACGCTATGCTTTAGTGTCTTGTACTAGCTCTTTGACTATAATGGGATCAGATGAATAAGATTATTTGCATAATACTCAGATATGCATGCCACTCTTTATTCCCATAAAACTATATCAGATATAAGAGATACTGAATTAAACTGATTATTTAATGCATAAATCACATTCAGATGGCATGTGGCTTAATTTGTCAACTTGACAGTGTAAAGTAGCTTCTTGAATTGCATCTTTTACATCTCAATTCAATGATGCTCAACAAAATTTGCTATTCTACCACAACATAGGTGGGGTTCATAACCTGAAGTAGGTTATCCATCAGTAGAGTGAAGCAGGATATTGTTTCAGATAATTATATTATGCTACTAACAGCCATTGAACTGAGAGTCAAATAAGACAGAACAAGGGTTCTGCATAAAATCTACAGATCAGTCAGATCAAGGGCATTAAATCTATTTCCTTTTCTCTCTTTTCATGGACTACCAAGTGAAATTGTTTCCCGTGGACTGAACTATAACTTCAAAACAGCAGGAAGTTTGATGAGCTGGGAATATATTTCCTGGGCAATAGACCACAGAATAGAAAACAGAGGGGGATTATATTCAGTTCTACTCTTGGTAAAATTATCTCTGGTTTATAGAAGTATAGCATAAACATTTATTTTATTGAAAAAGCACACCCGGCACTTACAAGATTAACACTAGGGGAAAAGGGGGAAAAAAGAAATTAAGTATGATTATTACAATATCATAAAATGACTCTTGAAACCTAGCTAATCAATATATTTATAACTCAGTAATATATTTAACTGTTTAAAAGGATGCACAATGTAACATATATTCTCTAAAGAAATTGCAATATGAATTCAAGTTATTGTTATATTCTTGTAAGATTCCCATTTCCATTTTATATTTCTTCACAAATTAAACTCTGTTGAGTTGACCATGCTGAAAAACAAATACATTAGAATTAAAAAAAAATACTAAAATAAAATAAAAATGGCATGTAGTTTGCAAGGTGACTCTCTCTACCTTGAGTTATAACAAGCTGTTATTTCTCTTATGTCAAGTCAAGGCTAACTGCTGATGCAGTACAACTAGCAGAAAAATATAAGCATTATGATGAAGGGTGGGCTATTTTTTTGGCAGGAATTTGAGACTCCTTGTAGTTGAAATGATAGTTGTGAGGAGAAAATGGGAAGGTTATCACTATGTTATTTATTAGTGCATGGTGACATTTTTAGCCAGATATTGATGTGCTTTTCTAAACATACAAAAAAGCAGAAACTCAAAGGAAGATGATCACTGACTCTTGTTTATTGGAGATATTTAAGGTTCAATTGTGTACCTCCTTCCTGGCAAATAAGTTACAAAGGGGGCTTGTGCCTAAGTAGATATAAAAACAGATATAATTTTAGTCATAACAAGTTTAGTGTCATGGTTAAAGGCTCTGGATTTGAAGATGGGAGAGTAGAAGATAACAAGGTCTAATCCTGCCTCAAACTAAATCATCTGGGTGACGTTAGGTCAGTCATTTTCTGCCAGTTCTAGGAAGATGGCAATGGAAAACCAGTCCTAAAAATATTGGCAAGAAAACTGCATAGACCACTCCGCATGGATTCCCAGAAAACAAGACTAACTGAAATGCATTCCGAATTTCATTACTAGGCTGTAAACCTATTTTAGTTAATGAATTATTTCAATTGGCATACATTGTTTGGTATTTAGAAAGGGAAGTAAATTGAAAATGCTGGTCAGTATTTATTTCAAAGAGATTGATATTCACTGCTTCTATCAATCACACAAAAGCTAATATCCCTTCTTCCATTGCAGTCTATCTCCTAATTTAAATGGATTTTATTTTGTCTTCAATGTACCTGATAGTACCTCAGTTTACTGCAGACATTCAGTGTGAACAATTGTGAAAAGTAAAAGCATGAATTATTCTCTAAATAATTATTTTCCAAACTTGGCTATTTCAAGATGCATGGATTTCAGTTCCAAGCATGCTGGATGGAGAATTCTGGAACTTGAAGTCCACACATTTTTAAATTGCTGAGGTTCAGAAAAAATAATCTAAATAGAAACAGCACAACAAATATAGATAAATCCTTAGTTTCACTATAAGCCAATTCTATGATTCTACCAAGCATAGAGGATGATTTCTACAAATCAGTAAAAGAGTTTTTGTTGATGCCCCTGAAGCCACAAAAAAAAAAAGGCGGGCACAATGTTTGCAAAGATTGCTGCACCAAGCTTTCATTTCATATAAATCATTTGATAGGAGGAAGAAAGATGGTGAAGGAAACAGAGTTATATGACTGACAAGTTTATCTTCAAATCTCAGAGAATGTTTCTTGGGATTCCTTTGTCTGTAGCAATCATCTCATTATATAAGGAGGGAAATATATCTTTTCCTATTTCAAGGTATCAAATATGTTTTTAAAGGATTAGCTCCAAAGTCCCCAAACAAAATCCTTTTGAAAAGGATCATCTTTCTGACCAAATGATATATCTATATGACTTCCAGTTTGTACAGACTTTTCTATCAAATAAGGAAGAATTATTCCTCACTCAGGCCTGGAACTCAGCTATTCATTTGATGTTACTGACTATCTCACAGTATTATTACTATGAAATAAAATGTAATGAGACCTTATTCAAAAATGTATTTGCCAAAAATTAAGCCTTGTAATTAAGGATTTAGTAATTAATATCTAAGTCTTTATATCTATCTCAATTAATAGATACTGAGATAAATATAGTCTTAGTCTGTCTGTCTGTCTGTCTGTCTACCTATCAATAGAATTTTTTTGTTTCTTTCTACTGTTAGGTTAATTTTTGTTTGTCATGGCATTTAATATATAAACTTAAAATAAATAAATGTATGAATATGGCTGAGGATAAAATGTCTAAACAGACATCATAAGAAAATAATGTTTCCGGCACAACTCTTTATGTAAATTGGGATAAAGTTAATGCTATTGCTGGAGCTACACAGGGGTTTTTTTTGTCAAAAGATATAATTTTGTAAATATATAGACGTATTTTTTTAAAAATAATATTTTTGCTAGACTGATTTATAGCAAAGGACCTTTTAAGATGGTGGTTCCAAATGTATATTCCAGATGAATATTCCAAATTTCAATTCATACTGGTTAGAGATAATAGAAGTTTTAATTCAGCAAGCCTGAAGGATTTGAGTTTATATAATACAATGTGACCCACAAGTCCTTAGCTTTTTAGCTCCTGGGTTTTTTAGAAAATACATACTGTTAGCTTCTGGAATCCCCAGCTTGCAGGCTCAAAGAATAGACAAAGATGCGGGTCAGTCTAGACAGCCGCGAGGGCTCCCTTTATTTTTCTTCCTAATAAAAGAAGCACTCGGCTGCAGGTGGGCCGCTCATTTTATACTTTTCCATGGCTCTGCCTGCAACCAATCAATGCTCACCCAGTCTTCAGCCAATCAGAGGCCTCTGGGCCAACAGCCAATCAGTTGTTGGCAGTCGGTGCGGCACGGGTGGACCTGAGGAAAAACTCTGCCCACACATGCGCAGACACAACACATACCTCTAAAACCATTAATTTCCATGAATTGGATACTCTCTTAAGAGAGAAGGTGTCAATAAAACAGCCCTTGTAACATTAGAGAAGCCATGCTCTGAACCTTATTAAGCTAGCATAATTTCCCATGTATAGTTTATGAAAACCAGGGCTAGTGGGTATTGGTAATGTTCTGATGATGTTTGCTGATTAACAGAAAAGAAATTCAATTCTGCCTTACCATTCATACTTCTGCAGCACTGTATTTACTTTTTTATTCCTTGCTGCTGTCCTGATTCTCTCTAGGCAATGTAATATAGTGAACCTGTACATAATATTTTTACTAGGTAAAAATACACTATTAAGCCAAAAATCTATTGGCGTTTCCCTGATTGTCAGCTAACTAAATTTATTTTCAAGCCAATTCTTCATTACACTTTCTGAGTCATTCTCCTCTCATCCCATCCGTAGTGCATGTATATTTGCTCCCTCTGCCACTGGTTCTTTTCCAAAGACATCCATTACTGTCAGATAGATCTGAGGTTCTGTTTGTGTTATTGGGCACACAGCAGACAAGTCTTATTAAAGACCACACTGTTTCTTGCTTATAAATTGGCCCATATTTTCATAGCTGTAAATCAAGATTCCATGCTGTTAAAATATCAGGAGTGGAAAGTTACTGTTACAGTTCACTGACTTATGATAGCTGTAACAGGAGGAATGAGATTGTCACAATTTGTGTTTGCTTCTGCCTCTGGTGAAAGATCAGTTGCTTTATAGACTGAGGATAATTTGGCATGGTCAGCAGGATTTGAGTGATCTTTATGCAATATTTTTTTCTTTATCTCTCCTGGCATATGTTTTTATGTGTTACATCCCACTAACTGCTGCATGCCTTAAAGGCTTTCTAGATTTTCTGTACTGTCTAATATTGGGATACCTGTTGTTGCTAGTTTGCTGTCATTTTTATTTAATTGTGGATGAATTTTTTTCACTGTGCTCTTTGACATTCATTGCTAGTGCTTGAAGATCATTTGTATAGAACCAATTATTGAGGTTTCCTCTTTTGTTTTAAAAACACACTAATGTTTCCAATCAATCTTCCTTCAATATATTCTTTGTATCTTTATTTGAATCAATTACTATCTATTCATTGGTATTCTTTAGTATATCAATTCATGGTTGGAACCTTCTTCTGCATTCAGAAACTAACATTATAGCGCACCTTAACTATAATTCTAAATATGGATAAAGTGTATGCACACTGCCATATTTAACATTATTTCTGCAACTGAAATCACAAATAGTACAATTGAATGGCTATCTATATTTACTTAGGAAGAAATTCCAATCCTTATTGGGATTTATTCCCATGTAAGTATACATGATATTTATAATTTAAATTTAATATTTAATATAATTTAAATTACAATTAAGATAACTGATGAAAAAATATGTTCACCTGTATATTCCAAGATTTCATGCTAATACTTTTATCTTCACCCAGAGAAGACAAAAGAAAAGAAGAAGTTAAAAACCATTCACAGCAGTTGAATGTCAAGGATAATTCAGACAAAAAAAAATAATCCATAATTTGTAATGCCTCGAGCAGTAGTGCTAAACTAAATGCCAATAAAAAGAATATGAGAATACATTGAATATACCTATGTCAGCTATATAAGACAGATTCAACAATAACGTTTGGTTGTCGGTTTGTATAATAGTTACCTTTATGCATGTGATGAACAAAAGTGAAGCAAAGCATCTTTGGGAGCTTTTTTCAGAGAAGGACATGTATGCTTTAAAACAGGTTATTTGTTTGCAGAACAGAAGATGCTACTTCTTTTGAAAGTTAATGTGCCTGCTGGACATTGTGTCAGATTAAATAATCTTTATTTCATTACTTAAACTTTTGTGTAGAGTTTTGTACAGACACATTTGAGCTTTTTACTCCTAAACTTTTAAGCTTCAAAACTTTTTACTCTGTGAAGATAAATAAATAAACAAACAAATACTTGTTTATAACTGTGTATTGACTATGAACCATGAACTGCCACCTCATCATTCTAATTTTGTAACTGTTAGGATTGGCAAGACATTTCAATCACTCCATGTATTATTTTATTTTGAAAACTTTTCAAACAAAAATACAACACAGAAGAGGGTATCATGGTTCAGTGAAAAGTCTTTTTGGTTTGAAAGATGTGAAATAACCAAGTTTGGAAGCTCATTGATACATGAAATTCTGCATGTAAACTTGGGTTATTCACATCCTTTTATCCTAATCTGACTCACAAAATTTTGGGGTGGATAATTGACCCAGATAAAAAAAAATGCCTTCAGAAAGGAGAAGTTAACAAAGATTTAGGATAAGTTGAATCTCAGAAAATGAAGATCAATATAAGAACCAAATGGGAAAAATGAACACTAATTTCTTAATTACATTTTTATAAGGATGGATAGATGGGTGAATGAGGTGGATTTCATTA
>JANHFJ010002160.1:137079-152516 GCA_032468195.1 Cerberus rynchops
CCTGAGCCAGCCATGCTCATGGCTCAGGAATCCATGCTGGCTCAGGAATTCTGGGAGTTGAAGTCCATGAGTCATGAAAGAGCCAAGGTTGCCCACCCCTGCCTTAATAGATCAAATAGCTTGCTGACCAAATTGTTGGTTAGTACTGGATTTTCTGTTTGGGCTAAATGGATGATCTACTTGTGCTAAAAGTTGGACTATATATTAAGATCCACACAAATGTTGTGTTCTAGTTTTAATACAAATTAGTAGAGAAAATTGTATAAAAATAATGGCAATATGTGATTTAAAAAGATGCAGTATTTGTATTCATATCATTCTCTTAGGTTTTTACCTTTTCAAATTTCATTCATTGATTTAATTTGTTCTTTATTCAATGTGTGGTTTTCTTTCATAAACCATAAAATATATGAATTGTGCAAAAAAATAAACAATATCTATATAGAATATGATACTGTATAAATGTTAATCACTTTTGATCAAGGATGGGCAGAAAGCAGTCAATCTCTTTGGATGATTTGGTTCCACAGTTTTCTAGCAGTAGTGACACCAAAATGACTTGCCCAACCATAAATTATATTGATACATTATTTTTTTTAGTGCAAAAGAACTGTAAATTCATTCAATTCTGGTATTCATATTCCTGAGTTCAATATTCTAAATATATTTCTTTTTGCACCATATTTTGCATGGTGGATCTTAGGGAAGATAATGAAAAGCAGGTAGGTACTGCAATTGTGAATTCAGCCTATTATTGTAGTAAATGGCTTACGTGGAACAGTTTGGATTGACCAAGAAATAAATATTGGGTTGACTGAATAGTTCAATGGAAACATTGACCCAGTATACAGCAGCTGAGAAACATGCAAATCCATTTCTAGGATCATTAGGAAATAGATTGAAAATAAAACATTCAATAAACCTTTTGCACACTTTGTATACCTTAGTCACACTTTGAATACTGTGTTTGGTTCTGGTTGTTGTATCTGCCCCCCCCCAAAAAAAAACCTACAAAGACCAACCATCAGTGTCGGAACAATTGCCCTTGAGTGGTAAAGTAACATTAAGCTTTTTAAAAATATTAATAAGACAAAAAGGTATGTAATATAGACATATTCACCATGTAGATAGTAAAGGGATGTATGTTTGTGTTCCCCTAGAGCTACCATAGAGTTGAATGGTAGAGGATTAAAGAGAAACTAAGAGACCACACAGTTAAGCTACAAATTAACCACTATAAATTCCAGTGATTGCAATTTGAATAGTTCTGAGAAGAAATGCCTAATTTCTCAAATGTAGAAGGAGATTTCCACTGGATTGTTCTCAAATGGAGCTTTATATGTACATATATTTACTTCTCAGCCTTTTGGCTAAAAATCATGTGTACTTATTTTTATGTGTTTGTGTATAATTACCAGTATGACTACTATAGAGCAGTATGGTAACTTTAATGCGAAAATGATTTTTTTTAAACTGTTAATAACCTCATTCCTGACATGTGTGACCTATAGTAACTTCATTTCCTCACAGAAAGGGTTTCCCAGCCCTGCCTCAGAAGGCCTTTGGGTTTTGCTACAGTAGGAATAGGAAATCCTCAAAGTTTCTCTAGTAGCCTTCAGTAGTCTGAAAGCATATATTGGTATTTTTAACAATCGAACAATATAGATTTTCTCAATAGTAAGAAAGTGACCAGGGAATAGATGTTTATAGTATATATCAAACTATATTTGTATTTTGTTTTAAACCCATCTCTTTAATTCAATCCTATATTGTCAATGCACAACATGTGTGCAGCCAAATTGAATCTTATACTGCTAATACCTAGTGAAAATTTCTATTAATCACATTAGGGATAGAAAGTTTGAGAAATAATCTGTAAACAGCAACAGTCATCAAGATATTAAAAATAAATATTCCCCATGAAAGAATGGATGAGAAAAATCATAGGACCACGTTAGTTGGAATACCTAAAACAGATTCCACCATGAAAATTGAAAAATGAGAAAGCAAAGCACTACAGGTCTACCACCAGCCAAAGATATGCCTCCATACACTACATGCTACACAGAACAGTTAAAAGGCATTAAATGTTATTATTAACCTTGGAAAGATAAGGATCCTACCTCCTCAAAGGATGACCAGAGATACAACTGTGATCCTAGATGTGTTGGTCTATGAACATAATACAGATTGATATGAGATATGATATTATGTTAGGTTGTTATGCTATGCTATGCTATGCTATGCTATGCTATGCTATGCTATGCTATGCTATGCTATGCTATGCTATGCTATGCTATCCAAAATGAATTATGCACCATTTGAAAAATGCTTTCTTTTGTCTGATTTAAATCTTTTTCTGAATCAGCTTTTTTTAATGTCCCTTGGTTTCTCCCTTTCCATATCATGGTTTTTCACCTTTCAACCATATCTTTCTTTAGAAGTAGAAAATTGTATCTTTGACCATAGGGGTTGCCTTCTTCTGAACTTTCTCTAGCTCTGTTGTAAGCATTTTCATGTTTGTGTGTTTGGAGTGTCTAATTCCATTTCTGTAAAAGTATGCTAATATTTTTAAATGAAGTCTCACTTTTGATATTTCAAAAATATCATGGAAGGAATAACTTAAGATGTATTGAGAATTGTTTATAGTGCATCATGTATGTACAAATTCCTTTGCCAAAATTTATAGAGCAAGAATTTATAAGAAATTAACTTGATAAATCATTTTATGTTCAAAATACTACTAGCCGAAGAGCTGTTTTGGTTTGTATATTACCTAAGAAAAAAATCAAAACAATTTAATGTTCTTTGTTTATGAAAGAGTAAAAAAATTCAAATTTTCCCTATATTGTTCAAAAGTCTATATTTTCCAGCCTACCACAAACACATTTTATTAAATATAGTTTATTAGAGAAGCATTCTATTCAACCAAAAAAGGACATAAGTTAATGTAATTAAATTTTGCTTGTGTTCTCCTTTGTTTGGTAGCCATTTGAACATTCCAAAAATGAATTTGCTTGCTTTTGGCTGTACTAATGAAATATTTTAGAATGTTGCTACATAGTTCTTTATTAAGTCTTGTAGTAAACAAAATATTTTATTAAATAGACCATATAAGATGTGGCATCTTAAATTTCATGATATCTAAAAACTATTCAAAGTTTAATTCAGATGTTTTCATGTCAATAAATAAATGCTACTGGCTGGTAGAAATATATGGGTGTTTATATTTATGTATATAGTATTATATATTACAAGTATTATATATTGCATATTGTAAGTGTTGCTGAACTGTAGTAGTTTCAAATTGCTGTTTATTTCACACAGAGAAGCAGTGTCTGATCTGCAAAGTCACCTAGCAATGACAAGAGTTGTGATAAAAAAAAATGGTATTAGCATTGATTAAAATGGACAGATTGGAGCAAAAAGCCAAAAGTCCATTATAAATGGAGCATAGATATATGGTCCCAAGCTACACTCTCAAATGGACTAAGTCATAATTAGATGACTGTAATATGTGCAAGCCTCATGCTGTTTGGGGGATCTTGATGGCAATTGGTAATAGTATAAAAATGCATTGTGTTTAGGGACTAGTGAATGCCGTCAAAGATTTTCAAAAGTTTCAGCTTTCCATTATGTGAAAGCATATTTCCATTATGTGAAAGCATATTTCAGCAGTTTACAAATGGAGTTTTTAATCCATGGGGATGTCCAAAGGCGAAGGGCAATTCATACAACCATTTAGTTATCTGATAATAGGTATTTATCACATGAGAGCTGGGATGTATAAAAACAACTTTCTCAAATCCCACCTGTAAATTTTAAGAGAATTATTCTGCTCTCTATTGCCAGACATACCATGAAAAGCAGAATTCCACATGAATTCATTATAATGAGGTAAAGATTAAAAACTGATACATAAAGACAAAACCACTCTGACTGGTGTCTACAGGGAGATAAAATCTATTGTACATATGATTACAGTTTGAATCCATCACTTGGTTTTCTTTAAATTTACTGCCAGAAATATCTCTGGCCACCTCCTGTGAAATGAGAACTCTGACCTAAATTCTGACTGGGGGTGGAAGTAGCAACTGAGAGTCCAAATAGTGGATGGAGATCAAAGGAGAACTTACTTTCTGCTCTACAGCAGCAATGTGTTTTCTGTCTCCATTCAGCTTGGATAAAGCTGTGATTTATTTTGAGGAACATGTTGCAGATAAGCAAACAGTCATCTGGAAACATTCTTGTCCAAATGCTAAATTTCTGGAAGGTCCCTCATTTACAAGTGATTTCTGGAAAATTTCTTGATTAATACAAGTCCATGAATAAACTTAAAATGATGGCTTTGTTATTCTTTTGGCACACTATGTTAACAACATTGAAAACTCTGCCAAATTGTGAGAGTTCTTTCAAATGGATTATGGACTTGTTTACATATCCAGCTGCAGTAAGGCCTTCTCCATAGTGGTAATCTCACAAAGTTCCCAGTGGGGGTGCCCATTAGGAGAAGGGGATACTAAGTGAAGTTTAGTTTATTTGAATTGAGGAAGAATGTGAAGCAGGACTCTGTTCTTTGGGGAATGTGTTGGAATTCTGTACTTTCTGGATTTGTTTCTTTCATTTGGATTGTGACATGGTGTTTTGGCCCATTATGGGATACTGACTGTGGTGTAAAGTCATTCAAAAAGTTATGGGAAATGCAAAAAGAAATATAAGTAAAGAAGGATAAATCATGAGCTGAGGCAATACCTTCTAATGTTTTCTATTAACCCAGTGAGAGAATCTTACCTGAAGCAGGATTTTTTCCATCAGCAGACACATTTTTGATTGTTTCTTTTAACTGATTTTATGATAAGTAATCTAAGAACAAAGGTGTCTTTGTTGCTATTACTTTCAAATAGGTGAGCTGTAGTTGAAAAGAAGATAGTGAAATCAAAGAGTTCATTGCAAAAATATGATAATTTTACAATATTGTGTCTCCATATAGTTACTATTGCCACTATCCAAAACAGCTTAACTCTTGAATACTAAACTCATAACTGAATTTCATAAAAATGGCAACTTGTAAATTACCAAATGGTATTATAGTTTAGAAATTAGATGGCTGGTGTTTTTTTTTAAAAATCTACAAGTTTAGCTGCACTTTCCTTTTTTAGTTTAATAACTTCTATAGAAAAATCACCCCAATAGAATTTGGATGATACATCATCCAAATATAAATGCTTATACTGTATGTTGTGCTTTTTTAAAAAGAAAAGGAGGAAGGAGAGGTGAAATAAGCACAGTAAGCTTCTCATATGTTTAATCTGCCAATTTTGCTTTTTAAAAATGTCCAAGTCAAACTACTTCATTATTCAAATCATTAATAAAAATATGGAAGAGAGCAAAACAGACTTGAGGCCTGAAATTCTTCATTCAGTCTCCCTCCAATTTAATGAACAATTAGCATTTTTGTGCATGATTTCAAAACATATAGGCATTAACATAATGCCCATGCCATCTAAACTATTCTTACATATAAAAATGGTATGGGATAGACTGCCAAATCTTTCCTGAGATCAAGTTCAATTATTCCCACAAATTCCAAAAATGGCTACGTTCTTAATTTTTTTAAAGTCAGTTTTGTTACCAACTTTTGTAAGTTTGGGTGCCTCCAGGATGCAAAAAAAAGGCATGCATGCTCTGAGTGGTCAATCCCTATCTTAAAACAAGATTCATGTGATCATAGTTAAGCAGTACACATGTTTTATGATTCAGTGTGAAAGGAAGAGCATATATAAGAATCCATTCACAAGAATGATAGCAAAGATAATGATATTATCTGATAGCAAGCCATGAGGGAAAAAATAATAAAGAATTTTCATCTAGATTATAATTTTCGATTCATATCTCAGCAAGCAAAATGCAACAGCATTAAATTTTCTCATAGTATTTTTACATAAGTCACAGACGTTCACCTGGTATGTCCATTTTTTCTATTTTTATTATTTGATTCATTTGGGGAAGAATTGTGTGATGGATATGCCTTAAAAATAATCCAATCTCAGATTTGAAGACCTCTTTTTTTTCTACCTCAAGGCATTTCTTTTGCTCGGATGAATCAGGAGGATGGAGTATTTTTAATAAAGGCCAGATACAATGAATGGTGATTTCAGACAAACTCAAGCTGCAAAAGTATCAAGAGATCAATTCTCTAGAGAGTATTTTAATTTAGCATAGCTGGGAAAAACAATGTGTGTCACTCCTATGTGGTTTTTCAAAATGGTGAAAATAGTCAAGTGCTTGTTTCTTATAGAAGCACCATTTTTGTCAAGTGGGATGCTTCTCAAGCAAATGTGTTTTCAAGAGCTCATATATGCAACTTTCAGAAAAAATGCCCTTGGTGGTTATACTGGAACGTCAGCAAATTTGCAGTTTTGAATATGCAGCCAGAATGTAACTGAATATTGCCCTCAATGTTTTATACTGCCTAGTACTCCCCAAGACTATTTCCCTTCAGGCTTTCATAATAGTTTACCAGGAATGGCAGACTTTGCATTTATCTGCTTGCTGATGTAAATAAATGTATTATACATAGCATGGCATTATTTGCAGAGGCAGTTGGAAATATTAAGAGAACATTGACATCTTCCAGCAGAGCCCATCTGACAAATACAGTCATGGAGATAGTCTATAAAATCTTGTAGGGCAGTGGGAAGATATTATCTCTTTGTTTCTGAATGTGTTTTTCTTCATTGTGCTTGGTTTGTAATGAGACTTTTGAAATGTCTTATAGCTGAAAAACTAATAATTTGACATAATTCAAAATAAAAGGTAAATGTGAATGCAAAAGGTACAATTCTCAAGATTTTTCAGTACTTAATGATAAAATTGTCATTGATAATCTATCCAGTTTAAAAGCAGGGAAAAATAGCAGTTGTCCTCTGTTTATTTTCACTGAAAGTTTCCACAAAGAAGGCTAGATATATAGACAGTTCTAATATGCTTACACTGACAACTCTTTCATAGTCTTCTCTTCAGCTATTCATTGCATGGTTCTTCTATATCAGGGGTGTCAAACTGTCAGCCCGCGGGCCAGATGTATCACATGCAGGCCAAGTCTTCCCAGCTTCATAAAGGGGAAAAAACATTGTGATATGTCACGTGACAGCAACATGATGCCATGAGTTTGACACCTGTGTTCTATGTCATCCCCATTCACCGTGTCATGGCATCTCACTGAATCTCAGGTGGTTCAAAGGCACTCTACACATAGGAACATTCTAGCTCTCCTTCATTTTAGGAGTCTTTGCTTCCTATAATAACACAGTTTCTTGACTGCCAAGTTAATGTGTTTCCTGAACCATTTGATCCCTACATTTACTAATATGTAACTTTAAACTCAATGGGATAAATAGATGGGCTACGTTGTTGCCTCTCCTTTCATTTCAGTGCCCAAAGTGTCTATGTTTGTGAGACAAATGCTCTGCCTTTTTACACTTAACAATTCAGCATTAAAAAAAAATAACAACATGGTTTTAAAGTAACAAGAAATAATGGCAGCAATAAAAATGAAATTATTTAATTTAAAAAAAATTGCTAGCTGAAATGAACTAAGTAGATAAATTTCAACAGAACTATTCCATGTTTGAGTAACTGAAGTGGTCTCTCCATTTAGCTCAGCTGTACAAAATCAATTGCTACCCTTTGTCTCTGACACATTAGATGGGTTCACACAGCAAGCTAAAACATGGTTTGTGTAGCAATAGTTCACTGAATAAAAAAAGTAGTTAAGTTCAGACAACATAATAAACTTAAACCATTTATTACAAATCATAAATGGCTAGTACATGAAACATGCTAGGTTAAAAAAAAAGCAAGTAACCAACCTCCTGGCTTAGAAGCTAGCTATTTTAAAACTATTTAAAAAAATGTATTATACATTTAAACTTGTGTAAAAAAAATAAAGGCTTAAGCAAGAACTACCTTTTTTCTAAAGATAGATTTGATTTTACACTAATCAAATATTGCTTAAATGGCAAGTGAACCTGGAACTAAAATCAGAATAAGGTTAAAAACCTAAATTTTATTTTGTCTAACAAATATAGACCAACAATATGAAGAAGAATTCAACAGCCAGAAAACTTTTTTACATATTGTGTGATTATAAACCTTTCTATGACAGGGAAATTATGTTTTCTACATTAATTAAACTGCTTAAAATTTCACAGTAAAACAGCCTTTTCTGACATTTCTTTAATATAAGAAGATATATAACTTTTTCCAAAAATAGCTAGAGATTACATACCTTCTCTCAAAATATTAATAAATCATTAGTGGGGCTAGTAAAACTTAAATATTATATAATTAAATTTTAAATATTAGATTAAATGCACTTATGCAAAGTAAAGTGGAACTGTTACTACCTATGATTTAGGAATTAAACTTCTATTGATGCAGATTAAAATTTTATTCACCTTTTATGCAAGCACATTATTTTGTTAATTCATATTCAGTTTGTAATTAACTTTTATTCCAAAATCAATTTCATAAGTACATTTAATAAGCCATGTTAACCCCCACCTTGTACCTGTGCATTTAATTTTTGTTTCCCAAGATAGCAGCCTGTGCTTTTGGTTTGCCCGTCTTAATTATTTTTTCATTCTTTAAGAAGATAATTACACAAGTGCCACAAACAAGATACATAGTAGTCTAACCTTATAATCCTGTCAATTGAAAGGAACAGATGGATTGCTATTTGTCCCACTTAGAGACTATGTTTACATGCTATGTTGTAATGATTTGTATAGTCATTGTTATAAACCAAAATTGGCTGGATTCTTAATATTAAGCCATTCACAATTTTGAAGCCATTCACAGTGTTTACAAGGCCCTATAGCAAGACTACACATTTCACTAAGCCAAAAGCAGATAGTCTCATTCTGATTTAGTGTAGTATATGAGCCCAGTTTCAGAGAAGAGACTCCATTAGTTTTTTGTTTTGATATGGGATTTTTTTTTTTTGCAGAAATGTATAAGATCCAATTAATAAATTATCCTGCCTCATGGTAACGTTCTTCACATTACCCAAGCCTTCCTAACCAACATAAAATTATTATCTTATCTTCTGAGTCCAATTTTTACCAATGTTTGCTAGTTGCAGAAACCTAAGATGCTGTTAAAATTGCAATTTGTCAAAATATTTTTAAATTAATAAAATTATTTTCATACTCACTCCCAAAGTAAGCATCATTCAATATTATTTTCCTGATCAATGTCACTACAAATTTACACATCAGGTTTATTAATGCCTATGTGCACTTATAAGAAACAGCCCTTACCAACACAATAAAATGTTCAGCCTGGACTTATAAATTGCCTGTATAAAACAATTGCAAATACATGCCTAATAGAGCATGGCTATCTTTATAATTATATAAATATAATTATATATAAATATAAATATAAAATCTCTGGAGGAAAAGAAAATCTAGGATTTATCTCAATTATGATTTAGTACAAAATGAACTAGATATTTAAACCTAAAGAAACATATATGAGAATGATACAATTATCAACCTATGTCGGCAATTTCCTTATGCTCAAATGGTATTTTCTCCCTTCAGTGTTATACTGAAAAAGGTCCTGCCCTCTTGATTAGAGACTTTTGCATTAGAGGAAACTAGGTTATGTCTTCCACTGTCAGAGACAGAAATTATGAGCTGGAGTGCATTTTAGCCAGTCACTCTGAAAAATGTTAGCCCAAGGGGGTAATAATTAGAACTGTTTTTGTCAGGTGACTGCTTTTTAAGCAGAGATGTGTCTGAAAAACTTGCTGAAGGGGTTGAATATAAATATAAATATTTTTTCAGACAGCATTGTGGCTAGATATATTTTGTTCTTTTACGTTTTATTTCAAATCTAAGCCTTTCCCCAGAAATTATCGGCTAAAGTGTAATATCACTAAGCATTACAGTGACCTGATAATATTATCTCCTTCGTGAACCCATAATTCAATGCAGCCTGAGATATCCTTAGGTATAGCAGTAAACTGGCCCATTACATCTCTTTTGTGAATGTTCCTGCTCATTTGCACGAACAAATGTTCAGGTTGGGGGTTTTTAAAAAAAAAAAAAGTGACAGCATGAGAGAATAGAAATTACATTATCTCCTCACAGAAACATGTTTCATTAATTTAGTCAGATCATAAGAGATTTGTGTGAAAGAAAAGTATTTGGTTTTAGAATGCAGTCCTAATCAGTTGTATTTGGAAGGAAGTTCTATAGAAATCCATTACAAGACAGTCATATAAATGTCTTAGGATCATGATAGCAGTGACACTGTCAGACAGAGAAAATATAGTTGTTGCAAGCAATTGCCAGTAAAAGATTAAAATCAGTGAGCCTAATCCTACCTTTTGCAATTGAATTGTGCTTCTTGATGGCAGACATTTTCTCTTTTTTTTTAATATACTTTTTAAATCTTTAAAAATGGAATAGAAAAAAGCATTACTTTTTTAAAAAAAACTGTTAAGTCTTAAAAAGCAATTTATCAGTAAATTTTATTAAGAAAGTAGACAATCAATGTTGTTCATAAACTATGATGGGTCCACAAGGCTGAAGGATAGGATAGGAAAGACTCAGGGTATAACTCATAAGGTTATCTAGCTATGTTATAGCATTAACTGAAAAAAAGAATGTATATGTGCTATTCAGTTTAGCATATTCTAAGTATAATGCACTGTCTTATTACGTTTCAACTAAGTTCTTCATGTCATAAATTTTCCTTTCAAATCCTTCATTGTATGAGCCAACAATATTTCAGAAACTTCTAATTTTAGCAATCATCCTTCCATGCACAACATTTTAATTTATGTATTTATATCCCACGTTTATTATTTTTATAAATAACTCAAGGCAGCAAACATACCTCACTCCTTTATTTCCTAGTTTCCCCACAACAACAACCTTGTAAGATGAGCTGGGTTGAGAGAGAGTAACTAGCCCAATACAATGAACATTGCTATTGGCTTGAAAGATGCAAGGCCATGGCAGACAAGGTACATTATAATTTAATAAAGCCAACATGTTACATGCTTTCTCTACATTTTAGACTTTTCAGATCAACTATAAACAAGAAAGCGCTCATTAAACCTCCCATATAAGTTGCTACTGACCTATACTAAAGGTTGTTCGGGTGTAAGCCAATGTAAGAAAAACATACAGAGTGAAACCCTCTGATGACCTGGCAAGGTCCAGACTGAAAGCTACCATGTTGTGCCATTGGATAATGCCCTACTGCCATGTTGATCACTTTTCTGTTCTAAAAAAAAGCAGTTGCCAATCACTTACATGCTTGTGGGAAGATATTAGTGCACATACATAATTTTATATGTGTGTGTTATAATGTGCATTGAAATTCAATATTGTAAACTGTGGAGGCAAAATCTGAATGGTTTCTAAATTTTTGTCACCATTATTTTCTGCATATCACTGCTGGAAATAGTATGTTTATATAAATCTGGGCATGACCTAGAAAGGCCACTGCATTATGTTCATCTTCTAAATATTGTTAAAGTATAATAGGCAGCAAAATATACAAAATGAGCAAGATTTAGATATTTTTCCATGAATGTGCAGAAACACGTGTTTTCACGTGTACCCCCAATTTGATGAGAAAACCCAGAAACAAATCTTTATTTCCTCCTCTCTGTCCCTTTCAAAGTATCTGTCAAAACATGCAAATCTAATCCAATCATTATTTAATGTTTTCATATATTATACAATTTCCTCAATACTTTTGCAATTTTAAGCCACAAAATGGTTTTGCTGTTATTAATAATGCTCTTAATATGCATAATTGTATATGTACATACAACTTGGCACACATGAAATCTTAGGTTACCTTATTATAAAGACAAGATTTAAATGGAATGAAATTGTTCAAAATAGAAGCACATCAAAAATGGTAATCCCAGGTCCTGAGATTTAACATATTTTTAGAAAGCTCAAAAAATTAATGTTGGCCTACTTAATACAGCCATGGGGCAGAAGCAACATATTAAGTGATGACTAAATAAAGTTTTATAGATTTGTACCTATGGGCATGGCTCTGTCAGTAAAGGAGATCAAAAATCTGATTATGTTGGGCAGGGCAGAGGGATGAGAGGACTTTCTCATCAGTTCCTTAGGGCAGAGGCAGGGTGGGTGGAGTCACTGGCCCAGAGCCTGGGGCATCATGGGGGTTACTTTCTTTTAGGGTGGGAATTTTGTCCCTGAATTCACAGGCATCCAATAATTTGCATAATTTTACAGTGATTTAACTCTCCACTTCCACATGCCCATGCTTGAGGTTCTATATAGTTAACTTTATTTAATGCTAATAATTTAAAACAGTAATTTATAATTAATACCTCAAATATATTACATTATTACTCCCTATCCATTTTAAGATTTAATATGTTTCTTTCATGGATGAAAACGGGATATTTAAATGCTGATGCATTTACTCTGTTTCTTCTCTCTTCCTTTCTTTTTTCCCTTTTTTATCTTGGCTTAAAAAATAAATGGTGTAATAGACCAAGGTTAATACCTGTCCTTGCACCTTGAATGAATCCATGGCAAGGATGCTTTTTTTTATTGCCCTGCCATAGCTAAAACTGCTTAGTCTATACAATCTATAAGACACATCATTTTTCAAGGGGAAAACTTCCAAGTCTCATCAGGAAAGAGCACGGCACATTCACCGTGAATCAGTATTAAAGCATGGGGATGGTGCCAAACCATTTTCAGTTGAAGCAGACACAGTTTTGCAAATTCCATCTTATTAGGACATCATCTGAGATCTTGTTGCAATTAAAGGCTACAGCTGTGAGTTCATAATACATCATAAAGTTCATGACCATCAACTGTTTGAAGTCAGAGGACGGGGAGGCTAAATCAAACTTATTGTCCCACTCCTTAACAGCTAGAAAATTATCTTCAGGTCTCTATGTAACCTTAGATGAACTGCAAAATAATACAAGAAGCATTGTTTACATTAGGATCAGCAAGCAATGGCTATAGACTACATACGCCACTCCCCAACTTTATGAAACTATATTTCATATTTAATTCAGAAATAGCATTTTCTGCCAAAACAGAATGGCAAACAGCCATTAAGACAAAAATGAACACTCTTTCTTGCATTGAAAACGCCATGCTCTTAGAGCTAATATGTTGGAGACTGCATCCTGTGTGGGCTGAAGCAAGCAATGGTTGGGGGACAGAGTCAACAGTCACTGGAAACACCCCTTTACTCTTTAGCATCTTTTTTCTAGTCTCTCTTATCCTGTTCCTGCAAAAGGGGAGAGCACTACTGCTTAAATAGCATTTATATACAAGCAACTACTGATCCATAAAAGATATCTTTCTTATCTGCAAAAATTAGCCATGTAGCCCAGAATGAAGAATTAGAACATATAACAAGTATAGCAAAATGCATAGTGGACTAGAAGCCTCACTGCCACACAATTCATTCTATATCCATAAGCAAGCCAATGTTCTTTAATTGTGAGTATGTTCATGTAGGACTCTTTGGAGACAAGGGGGGGGGATGTTTTGGGGTTTTTTACTTTCCAGTTTAGCTTATTGTTGATGACCTGTTGGAGTTCTGATCTGCCCAGATCCATTTTTTCTCAACTTCTTGACATCTTCTTGACATCCACCAGGTGCTACCATCTAGCATGACTAAAAACATGAACTTAACCAGTCAGTCAGTCATTATATTTCAGTCATTGACTAGCAAACAAAAGAGTCACAATTGTTAAAAATAAAACCATCTTTAAAGTTATATAATATAAAATTGTAAAATTTAAGGTTAAAAAAATTAAGAATTTTATGTACAAATATTAATATAGTAAAGTATAATACAATTCACATAAGGCAACTGGATGGTTGTTTATAATATTATTGTAAAAATTATGGAAAAGTTGTAGTTAATTATTACATCTAGAAAAACATAGTGATATAATGTATAAGGAACCATAATAAGATTAATGATTAACCATATTATTCCAAAATAAAAACTATTTTTTCTCACAATCTGAGATACATTATGATGAAAAATAGCAATTGATTTAGAGACAGAGTTGGAAATTCAACCATGTCTCCTCAATAATCTAGTGAAACAATTTACATAAAATGGCCTTTTGCCTCAATAACAGAAAATGAATTTCAAGTATAGAAATTAAGGAATACATTGGTCTGATTTTATTTCAGTATTTTTCCCTTCTTTCACAAATTTAATTTTAACTCTAACAGTTTGATGTCTTTAGGTCATCTCACAACAGCTTACTCAGAAGTAGGTTGCATTGATTCTGAGGTGGATTGCAGCCAAAAAAAAGTATTATAATTGTTTTGTTGTCTATAAGCACTCAAATTGACTTACAGCAATAAAAAAATACAAATATAAAAGTTTGTGCCAAGCTTTTAATCGTTAATTGATTTTAATAGTACCGTTTCTATAAAATCACAACCATTAAAATCAATTAACCATTAGCAGCTTGGCAAAAGAGATGCCATTTTTGTCTTTTCCTATATACTGGGGAAATAATTCTGGAGCTTAGATGCCATACAGGAGGAGGCCTTCTGTGGCACATCATATAGCCATTCTTCATGGTTGATGTCAGCCTTCCCAGGTAAACTAAACAAGTAGTTCTACATTATTGTAAGATTAAACTTACAGAATTTTGCAAATCTGAAAATATAAATCTCCTGATATCACTTTTAACTTTCTGATACATAAGGGTCTAGATCCTTTTTCATTTACTTTCTTTGCCCATTGAGCAGTTGTGGGCTCTTACCCCTTTTATCTGATGATTCCCAAGGCAGCATCTCATCCTTTCACCCCCAAAGTTATTCTCACATATCATTACAGGTAATGAGTGCACTTTTGCAAGACTTGAAGAACCAGGTTGGAGCTAAATCATCATGGAGAAAATCTATGCTATTGTTGTTAAGAGTCAACAACTTAATACTACTTTTTGTGGGCTGGTACATTTGTCCAGCTGAGTAGTGCAGTACATGTGCAGAAATGGTCTACATTCTATTCATAGTTTAGAGGTGCTTCTAGATATTACCAGAGGCCCAAGTGCCCTCAGTGACATAGAATGCCTTTTATCGGGTTTGGCTGATTTACTGTATTTACCTGTAATATTACCTGGACAGAGATAGCCTCCCAATGGGCCAATATGAACATATGCCATTTCTTTGCTATCTACACTGGCTGCCAGCCTATTTCCAAAACAAATTCAAAGTGCTGGATTTTTAGCTTTAACCCTACAAAGTTTAAACCTTCCAACTCTGTTAATCTAATCTAATCTGATAGTATCACTTTTTTTTTTAACTCAAGACTATATGTTGTCAACCCTGAAGCTGACCTGACCAAAGCCATCTTGGAGCTTCAGTGTTGCCACA
>JANHFJ010002160.1:157558-170251 GCA_032468195.1 Cerberus rynchops
TTCATGTTTTTATGATAGAACCAATTAGAAAATTATATTTATTACTCAGAAACAAAAATTGTGTTACACTGTGTAATTAGGATTCTGGGTATGGGTCTTACTACATTAGCTAAAGCAGAAGATTTGAATGGCATCTGATTGATCTAGAACACACTGACTTGCAGTTCTGAGAACTGTGATTCCAATATACTGTATTTGTGAAGTACTGTATGTGTTAATACGAACATCTAGCATGGAATAATATTGGTGGGTTGTGGATTTTTTTGTTTTTGTTCTTTCTTAAAAGTGCTGAACTGTGTAGTTTGCTAGTTAGGGAAATACTATGCTGTTAGTATTTGGGTTGCAAATTGATCTGATATGATGATGCTTTAATGAGAAGTATAATTAATTTGCAATGAATCTCCCTTGATTTTAATGAAACTTTCTTCCAGAATATTACAGCAGAATATTACAGCCAAAATCCATTCCAAATAATTCAAAGCAATATCCAAAGTATTTGTCTATCAAACTACAGTATAATTGTGCAGTCTAAGCAAGTGGGTTCAGATCTCAGGGAAATCAGTAATACAATCTGCAATTTTGAGACAGTAGTAGTTTCCTTCTTATATAACATTATTCTAACCATTACAGATGCGGGACAGGCAGCCTGTAACCTGCACCAGCCCTTAGAGCACGGATGTTGAACTCGCATCGTCACGGCAGCATCACATGATGTATTGGGAGTTTTTTCTCCTTTGCTAAACCGGGTGAAGGTGGGGCCAGCATGTAACATATCCAGCCCGCGGGCTGTGAGTTTGACAGACCTGCCTTAGAGATTCTGAATGCAATTGGACAAGTTTTTTGCAACAGTTCGGTTGTTTATTCTTAGGTCTGCATTAAACTTGAATGAAAAAGAGAACA
Source organism: Cerberus rynchops (assembly GCA_032468195.1). Taxonomy (NCBI): domain Eukaryota; kingdom Metazoa; phylum Chordata; class Lepidosauria; order Squamata; family Homalopsidae; genus Cerberus; species Cerberus rynchops. The sequence goes on from JANHFJ010002160.1 coordinate 158,459, forward strand.
TACATGGTAGTAGGCAGAGTTCAGAGGGTTGGGGACAAAACCTGACAAGTTGGGGAGGAAAAGCAATTTAAAAAGGTCCAACCCAACAGATGAACAAAGTTTCCTGTTTCATATTTCTTTTCTCAAAATCAACAGTCTTTGGTGAAGCAGGATATATTTCTATATAAATACAATGCAAAATACAAAAATAAGCACCTTGGAATTTGTTAACAAATTATTGCTTCATGATAAATATGTCAAACCTTTTTACATTTGTGAGTGCATTATTTCTTTCCCAAAGGAAGCTTGAGAATGTATTTAGATTATGAAGAAAATGCCACAAATTCATCCAAAATATCAAAGTTGCCATTATTAAATGATAATCCCTCTTTAATATAAAAAATTGTTAATAAATTGGAATAGGCCAACACCCCCACCCACCTCCCAAAAATTGAGCCTATTTTTGACTTTTCTACTGTAAAGACTCAAAAAGTTTTTGGGTTACATGAGATAAATGATTTATAGAACTCTATCGTACATAACATCAATTTTAATTATAACAAAGTATATGTTTTTTGCTTTTTTTAATTGTGTAGAAAGTTGTTGTATTTGGCAAACATTGGAACTGTTACATTACCACCTACTGGTTTGCTTGTTTGTTCATTCATTTGTTGATTTTGTTTTTGCTGATGGCCATGGATAATCAGCTCAAAGTTTCTATGCTGTATCTTCAGCATCTTCTTAATTTGGTCTCTTGCTTCTATTACTACTCAGCTTTAGCTGAATTCCATATTGGTAGCCTAAGTGCCAAAGCTGATTAAATAAACCAATTTCTACAAATAAATCATATATTCTTTATGTCATTAATTAGGAGGGGGGTGTCTCAATTTTATGTTGCAGTTTTTCAAACTGAATAGGAAAATATAAATTATACAAAGCAGCTAGCTAGCAGTGAAAGCAAACTGAATCATGGTCGATGGTCAGAAGAATGTGTTAATATTTCAGTCTTATAACATGGATTAATTTGTCACAGAATATAGGGGTTATAATATCTTGGACTTTGTCAGAGAATTTCTTCTCCTAAAGATACTGTTGTTTTATTGAAATGTATAATGTGTTACTGTTTTCATTCAAGAGCCTTTGGGAAACAGTCACTTTTTAGGATGTTTGTCTTTCAGAAGAGAAGGATAATACTTTTGTTCATAGATGGACTTGTTTCTTTTCTTTAAGTTTCCTATTTATCATTTCAACACAAAATACTATATTTAAGCAAGTTCCATAGGGGAAAAAATAATATTTCACTGATTCAATATCTAATTTCAGTGTGGACTCATGTTAGCTTTGTGCAGAATTCCCCTTTAAGTAATCATAGTAGCATGTGGTGAGGAGGATAGATTCCTACCTGTCTATCACTCAAAGTTGTTGTTGGACACAAAGATATCTTTTGCTTATCCTTTATCTAATACACCATACTTTTATATTATACCTTTGCAGTGGGTAACAAAAATATGGAAAAATTATGCACAAAATTTTATACATAAATCTGATAGATTGATCTTGACCTTTTTGAGTAAAATTATATGCTCCTGTTTAAACATTTTAAAACGTTATGTGGTACTATATTTATCAAACTTGTAAAGCTCTTGAGTCTAGATGACTTAAACCATCAAATCAAGGAAGCTGCAATGAAAGGGGAGGAAAAATATGAGAAGGATAGACTAGATGGAAACAAAATAAGGGCTTTTATATCTCTTGCCAATAGCCTGGGAAGCTACACAATTGCCAATAGCCTGACAAGTCTACACAATTCTTCTAAACAGTAGCAGTGTGAGGGCCATTCATATCTCAGGGAAACCCTTCCTCTGGAAGATAGAGTTCTGATCATTGGCATTGTTTAATTGAAAAACCCAGAGTATACCTACCCTATGTATATAAAACCGCATACATGCTCATATATCTGAGGTCGAGTTTCCGTCTCTGGTACTGGAAGCATAACCACACATAACCAAAACTAAAATGATTTACTATTGAGATTACAGTCAAAATTATTACAGCTACAAAAATGGAATGAGACAAAGTTTAAAAAGGGGGCAGTGATCAGAAGGGAATATATGTACAAATAGTTAATCCAAAACCAAAGATCCTGTATATCTCTTTTCAGATATATATAATATTGCAAATGGATGATGAGCTGAAAGTGTTTTAAATAATGGCCAAATTTTAGTCTGTGTGACCCAAAGAAGAACTTTATCCTAGCTGAAACTTCTTTGTCAAAATATACTGTGGTGCATATTTGCAAAATTATTTTATAAACTGTCTTATCTTTTCAATTGAGTGTTGTATCAGATCTCTATATGACACAGATTTTATCCTTGCATGTTTGATCTTTGACCTTAGCTCACAAACTGTTTTCTGTAGAAAAGTCCTGTGATTAGTGTCTTCATCTACTTTTTCACCTTGAAGTGTAAAGGGTCACAGTTAGGGCCCATCTCTTATTACCACCTTTAAAATGAAGTATACTCTATTAAAAGTGCTGTGTTTTTATTTCTTTAGAATTATTAGCTTTCAAGTCTTTGAATTCTATGAAGTTAATTACTGTTTTGCCAGCTTTTTGCCTGATATTTGATGCTGATGGCTGGAATAAATTACCTGCCTAACAAGGAGTTTTAATTGTTAGTTGCAGGGCCAGTGTTCATGCTCCGTATTATAACCCCTTATTATTTTCAGAACCACAAGATGTATGTTTTGGTTTCAATCCTTAGTAAAAGTTTCAGCCTTAGTACTGTTAATTGTGATCAACTGTTGGGACATTTTCTTCACATTGTATAATAAATAAATTAAATAAATAAATAGACCATCTACAGTATGTGAAAGAAAGAGGGAAGCCAGATTTTATCTAAATGTGCTTTTTTTTCTTTCTGGTGGCTAGATAATGTCATAATCCTACAAGTTATTACTTTTGAAGCCGCTATAATTTTACTTTATATTATGATTAGAAGCTGACCAGTGACTAATAGCCATTATAATGAACTCATATCCCATGAAAGCCCTATGCACGTGTCTTAAAAAAGTTTATATCCATATTAAGTTACTTGGATTTAATTATAGGAAGCTTGCAACATTCGGTCTAATCCTCACGCTCCACAAAGTAGCTGGTGCCATGGTGTCAGTTTCCTGTAGTTTTAGTTGTATGGACTACTTTTGGGAAAATATATTTTGTTATTATTTTGTATTATGAAATACATGGAAGAAAAAATACTTTCTGAAGGTAAAATATTGCCCATAGTTTTCATGGATATAAGTGAGTATGAAAATATTTTCAGAACCCAACTCTAGAGGAGAAACATATTCCTCCTGGCACTTTGATAAATGCCAAGAAACATAAACTCTGTATAGTATAAACGTACTGTATTTGTGATGCAATGTGAAGATAATATAGTAAGAGGTGATTGCCTACTCTATCCTCCATATAGTGGTTTGGATTTCCTGGCCAAGGTTTTGATGCTGGACAAAATGAGAATGTTTCTCACATGAATGAATGTTCTAATGAGTGTGATATTGTTTAAGCAACTACTAAGTTTAATACATATCTGCAGTTACTCTTAATAATGCCATTAGCTATCATGATACTCTAATAAAGGGCTCCATTTTTGTTATGACATGATCTTTCCTACTGTTTGTTGACCTTTCAATACAAGGGAGAAGGGACGTTCCCAAACACCCACTCCTCAAACTTTAAGCAGCTACTGTAAAGAGGTGGTGTTCTTCTCAGCTGGAATGTTTAGAAACCCTTAGAGCTAAATACCTTGGTGTACTGCTTAAACACCAACAACCGCCTTATGGGGCCTTGCCCAACCTTAAACATCTTTTTTTGTTGAGAATATTGCATTCTGTAGGCTAACCCTAGGCTCACATTAAATATACCGGCTTCATTGAAGCTTACTGAATTGAACTGAGTGGCTTTTTTGTTTTATTCTCTCTTTACTTCACCCCCAACTGGGACTGGGCAGCCTTTCTTCCAACGGAGCGTGCTTTAAAGTAGCCCCAAAGAAGAGAATAAGGGGTGGAAGGAGAAAGAAAACCAAAAGGTGGTGCTTAGGCCCATAATTAGTCTTGATCCTTAGAGTCTAAAATATTTTAATGCCAGGTTTCTGATTGCAGTGCAGCAAAGTGGATTTGGGAATGCAGAAAAGTAATTAGGTCTGTGCACTGAAGTGTGGAGAGCATTTAAAAGTGAATGGGTGGTTAGTACATTCTTGGCAGGCTGTTTTTTATCTTTTCATGCTTCGCTGTTGTTTGAGGTGATGGGTTTATTGCAGTTTTAGCACTTTGGAGGTGGCTGTGTTTTTCTTAACCTAGCCTTTCACTTCCCTGTCTCTTAAGATGAATACTTGTGGCAGAATGGAGATTGAAGAAAAATGCTTTAAAAAGAAATCCTTAAAAGGCTGGATTCCTGGAAGGATGGGGGAGGGATCATTTGGTGAAGGAGAACAAGGAGAAATAAGCGCAGCCTTGAAGTAAGCCATGTACAAAGAAACTGCCTTTAATTAATGACTTACTGTCTATAGAACCAACCGTAGATAATGGTCACCCTAAGGAGAAGCAAAAGAAAACATTTATTCTCCAGAAGGATCAGTTCACATCAGGTGCAAACCACCAAACCCTGCAGCCCTAACATCCTTGTGCACTTCAGTGAGGCTTACATGACAACCCTCTGAATGAATAGAAGCTGTGTAGCAGCTGGGCTTTGGGGATCGCAACCGCTGTCTCCAGGAGAAGCCGTCATACTTCAAAAGACTAAATGGAGTGGTATCAAGATCACAAGTGATCTGGCATCTTGCAGTAATTTATAGATGACTGAAGCTTTGACATAAACACTGCAATTTAAAAAAATCTCACCAGGGATCAGTTATTCTTTAATTGTGGAACCAGGCAGCTCTGTTCATTTGCTGCTCAGAATTTCACCAGCACTGACCTGCATGTCATAGACATTTCCAGCTTTACAGAAAAGAAAAGAAAAGAAAAGAAAAGAAAAGAAAAGAAAAGAAAAGAAAAGAAAAGAAAAGAAAAGAAAAGAAAAGAAAGGAGGCTAGTGAGAGAAAAATCTATGCATTTAACTGTTTTCCCTCTGGGGAGTGAGGGAACTTCCTTTTGACTATTGTTACGTTTATAGGATACCATCTTAAATAAGCTGTGATAGCAACATAGGGAATTACAAGCTAGGCACTTGTTGCTTTTGAACAATTGCCTTTTTAAAAAGAAAGAGAGATGTATTGAGTCAATGTAGAATGGAACAATAGATTTATGAGGTATCCATTGGGAAGTTCTCCTGAACAAGTTCCATTGCAATGCACAGAAGCTGCAGAAAAGCATTGTGTACATTTCAGTTTATCTTTTCTACAAACAGGTTTCAAAGGTTTGTATCCTGAGAAATCCAGCTTCCCAAATCAGACTTCCTTTTCAATTCTCAAGATTCCTAGCCAGTCTGATGAAAGATCATAAGTGTTAGAAGTTCTTGATATACCAATTGCATCAATTGGAAGGGGAAAGTGATAGAGACAATTGTGATGAATTGTCTGCGATGCTAACAGATAATTAGTTTTATTATATATAATTTTAATTCATAAGGGAGACTTGTCCAACTCCTTGTTGTAAAGCATTACTAAAATTTAAGTAGGATTTCTCTAACATTTTCAAGAATTGTATAAGCAAGTTTTTCATCCATTTAGCATTATTTTTAGAAAGATGGTTTTAAAAGGGGGTAGTTCTTTTTATTCAAAGCCTATTTAATGGATGGTATTTTTATCTATATTTTAATGTCAAGCATTACATTCAAAAACACATCCTACTGCTCCAAATTGCATCTATATGGAATCACTGACTCCAATCTCCTGTTCAGTGCAGAAACACCAAACTGAAGTATTCCTGGTGATGCATTTCAATTACCATATTCTCAAAGTCACGTACAACTTAATGGCTAGGTCTACTCAATTTAGCAAAAAACTATAAGTTTCTGACATCTAATTGTTTAAAGATGTTATTTCTATATCCTACATTTAGGAGATGTTTGGCCAATAAAGCCACCAAAATTGAGTTTATTGCATTACTATGCTGAAATGAGTTACATTTTCAAACAACCAAAGTACACTTATTTTCATTTGACAGTGTATCTAATAAGCAGTACAGAAATGTTAAAGGGTTAATAATGCAATTTAACTGACATCTGCCTAAATTCCGTAAGAGGAAATATCATATAAATTATTTAATAAATAATAAATATCAAAACTCATACATTGTTCAGATAAGTAAAAAAGAGAGAAGCTACAGCAAATAGTCAAATAGAGCATGGAAAAATTCATTAGAAACTATTCACTAACACTTCTTCAAAGTTTTTCCTCAGATTTTTGGACTGATGCATATTAAATGCATAAATATTTACTTTTTCAAATAGCTAAGTAGAAAGAGACTAATCACTGCCAACAACCAGGTCATAGTAATTAAAGAACTGAGTTCTCTCATGCTGGCTAGTATGAAAATGGGCAATTTTCTACAACTTTGTTTGACCTTAATGACCTCTGACCTCTCCTAGGCCTAATATTTAAATAGTAATGATTACTAAAGAGTAGAAGGCACAAGAAAACAAAAAAGACACCTGAAAATAGATGCCAAAGTATACTAACAAAAAAAAATCCTAAAAGCAAACCGACAAACTAATGTAAAGAAGATGGTATCTGAAGCTAGCCAATTTTATTGAATGTAGAATCCCCATGACAGAACCTTTTGAAAATATTAGTAAAAAGTTTTAATATTGCATATTCTTTCTTTCTTGAGTGTTATAGTGTGACAGCAGATTGTCATTGCTCTTTTAACATAAGGTAAAGCTTAGGAAAACATCTATTCCAAATATAAGGCCCACTTAGGCTAACAAAATATTATTCTACTCTGGATGGTTAATTATGCTGTCCATCTATGGGATGGCTGTTATTTCAGTTTACCACTTAATGATCAAAAATAGGTTGCTGTTTTCTTTTGAACATGTTTCTGTTAAGTACTTATGCTGCTCAGGCTACATTTCAGAATGGAGATTATCCTATACTGATCAATGTTTTGAATATCAAAATAGATGGTTGTAATGTATATTTTGGCCATATATTTTTGAATAACTTGGAAACTTTAGCTCCTGCAAATTCCACATCCCTTCTGTCACAATATATCAAATTCCATGAACTTCATTTGTCCAAACCAAAAACTCATTAAGGACACTTTTCTAAAATTAAATCAATAATTGAATATTGATAGTGCACTTTCTCACTGTTTTCTTGTGGAAAATGATACAAACAAGAGATGTTATCCTCAAAAAAGACTTCAAAATATAATATTTTAAAATACCTGTAATATAATAAACACAAAATAACAGATGAATATTGTGTTTGTATTTGAGATAGATAGATAGATAGATAGATAGATAGATAGATAGATAGATAGATAGATAGATAGATAGATAGATAGATAGATAGATCCAAATATTTCTTCATATGACAACTTCTCATTGGAGCAAATTTCCATTTGTGCACCCACTTTTTCATCTCTTTAGTACTCATTTTGAAAACTTTTTATTAATCTTTATATGTTAGATTTATTATCAGTATATATAGACACTTTTATTTTGAAAAACAAAAAAGGGTGATTCGTGAGCTCAAGTTAATCATTTGTTTCTATGTACCACAGAATGTGTGTTGTAATTCCAGAAAAAAATACATGTGTAGATAAAGCCAGCTGGTCCAGAATACAGACCAATTTTAAATGGGTTGATTATTCCTGTTTATAGGAATTGTCTGAATTGTGACATCTGTTAAATGCAATGATATTAAATAAATTATAAACAAAGGAAATAAGAGTAGCATAAATTTTAATTGGAGACTTGCAAGAATGCATCAATATTAAAATGCATTAACTATTTTATATTTTCCTATAAGCTATTTCAAAAATGTATGAAACAGAGGCTTGCCTTGTGAATCATTTTTATCCAATATTCAAAAATGTTAATTTTGAAAATATTATAAGATATTGAAACAGCCTGGGCATAGATAGAATTCAGTACATAGAACTAAGTTGAATTCCATAGAAATTTCAGTTTCTCTATTTGTTTCTGCCATTACTTGGTGTCAGATTCTAAATGCCATTTAGACCTTTTGCATAGCAGCATCAGCAGAAGAAGGAATCAGTAAACAAGCTATGCTGTCCTTCTTCCCCCTCGCACATATAGCAAGAGTTCTACAGGTATTTATTCAAAGCCCCCACCCCGCAAACAGGTCCTTGGAAAACACCCCCATTGTGCAAATCTAGATTCAAAACCGAGTACAGCAAGAGTCACTGGGTAACCTAAACCAATGAGCACACACAAAGTCCAGGAAAGCAGTCCAGGAGTCAAAGAGTCAGGACATAAGGCACAGAACTGGGCACGTTGCTTCAGCAACATTCAAGTCAGGGCAAGGTTAAGTAAGCAATGCCAATGCAACCCTTCATGAGAGGTGAGGTTGCTGCTCATGAGTAATCTAGTTGACTGACATGGTGCTTGTCACATCTCTGCTCTATGTATCCTTGGAGGAGGTATAAGGAGGAGGTGTAGACTCCACCTTCTCCTCATTGCTAATGGGTGGCAGATGCTCCCCATCCTAGCCTGGAACCTCCTGGTCAAACTTGCTGCAACTGCGGCTCATCTCTCTCAGCCTCACCTGTCACTCATCCAGTCAATCCAGCTGAGGCTACTCCATCAGGCTAACATTCTCTGAGCCCTGATCCTTCCCAATACTCGTCTCCACCCTTTCCTCTGCAGACTCAAACTCACCCTTCTCCTCTGAACTCACATTTGGAAAGGGATCCAGGGACAGATCCATGACACAAACTCCCAACTGTGTCAGAACATTTTATAGGACACTAAGTATGCTAATCAAATGCTAATCATTTTCAGAAACTGCCTATCTAACCAAATTAAAACTATTGGAGATCTTTGTACTGACAAAGTTGAAAAGCAACCTGGCGATAATCCTGGATAAAAGAAAAAATAGCTATAAGTTTAAGAACATAAAAAATTAAAATAAACACAAAAAGCTAAATAAAATTTTGAACTAAGGAAATTCTAAACGAATTATGAATCCAGGCAGATTTGGAAGATTGAAAGTTTTACTATGATTTTGGAATTAACTATATACAGTAAAATAAACAGCTTTTTATGAGAACCAAAATTATTTTATCTACTATAATCATAACATTGTTTATTATTTAAATTGGACACTGGGGGGACTAAAGATTCCAAGGAAAAAGAAAAAATATGTAAACCTTTTCGTTTTGATCAGTATCAGATTTACAAAATGTACGAATTATTATATTTGAAATATTAAATGAAATCTTCAAAGAATGGGGCCAAAAATTAGTAGCCATAATATCAACAATATCACTAATGAGGTCTGCTTCTATGGGTAGCCTATGTTCAATAGATCTCAATGAATACATGACAGATGTGAAATAAATCTTGCTTGATGCAGAAATAAAATCAGAAATATTGGAGAGGGTGGAGTGTGGATTTTGAGACAGAGAAGGCATTTAAAGTGAAAATACAAATAACAGGCCAAGAAAATGATTCTGATAAGATTTGGCTGAAGTATTCAAAGTTAAAGGAAAAATAATAAGCCAAGACAATTATTTGAATAATGACTTTTTTACTGGATTTACAAAAGAGATTTGCTAAAGCCTTGAAGAAACCTTTGGGATGTGAAAAAAGAAAAATTGAAAGAAGACCAAATTCTATGACAACATTTGAATGAATTAAAGATCAAGTCTGTCAGAAGTAAAAGGGAAGAATATAAAGTTGGTTTATTTTATCAAGGCTAGAATAAGATACATTTTTATAAAGTTCTGACAGCTTTTGTCTTTTTATCTTTGAAGAAGTCACTTTTTTGTATATTCATTTTTTCTAACTCACTCTTTCCCTTTTCTTCTTTTTCTTTTTTCTTTTTTACTTTTTCCTTCTTTGCATTTTTTTTTATTATTTAAACAGCAAACTTCTTAACTGCCTATCTCCTTCATGGAGGGGCTTTTTACTTGCTTTTTACTTTCTTTTTTTTGAGTTTATTTTAAATTAGTTCTCGTTACTATAATTAAGATCATTAAATATTATATATAAGAGAACAGAGAGCGCTGTATTTTCATTGGAGCTGTAAAAAGCCACAATTTTGAAGTTTACAAATACTGTCAGTGAAGGAAAACAATGAAATCAGGTTTTTTCCATGCATTTAAAAGTTGTCCCTTATTTTTAGAATTGACATCTAAACTATGATTGTTCTGTTTTTATATTGTTACATAGGTTTCCTCCACCCTGCCATCCTGTCCTCACTAGCTTTTAAGAATAAGAATACCAGGATTGCAGGTTTTTGGCATTAGTTTAAATTTCTGCAAAATAATTGTCAAACAATCATAAACCAGCAGACTAGAAATATTTTTTTAATCTTTCCTTCACATTTGACTCTTTCTTCATGTTGACAGCTGAAAGATACCAGGTTTCATTGATGGCTGTCATTAGGTTAGGATGACTAAATCATAGCTACTTGACAAGTTGCAGAGAAGCCCTCTAGAGAACTTTCACTGAGGAAAAGAACCCCTGAAAAATACCTTCTCACACTTTCTTTTCTCTTTTTATGGCGCCTGTTGAATTCCCATGGGTAACTTCTGTTAAAATCTTGAATCTGTCATTCTTTCCTTCATTTTATATGCTCCGATAGCAGGGGTTACACTAGTCCAAAGTATTATTACTGGAAATACCAAAAAGATTTGTATTACTTCATGTTCTTTAGATAAATTGTTTTGGTTTTTTTAATTATACAACAAAACAATTCTTGCTATGTCTGGTAAATTAGCAATTAATAATTGCTTCTAAATGTGAAGTTCAGTTGATTTAAATCCACATTCTTCTATGTCAAATTTAATTCTTACTGAAGGAGATAGTAATATCTTGGAAAATATATAATTTTAGGGAAACAAACTTAAACTGTATTTGTTCATAAATCACTTTCTTGATTAACAGAAGAAAACATTACAATGCAAGAGACCAGCTTCTGAAAATATACTAAAACATATTAAGTCCCATTGTAGCACTATATATAAATATACATAGAAAGAGAGAAAGTGTTATCCAACATTTCACATAGAACAAAACATTATACACAATAATAGTCAACTCAATTTGTGGATGTCACTGCACTTAATTGCTCCCATGTTTATTTTCTTCCAAAATAAAAACTATACATGCATGAATACCTTGACATATATACAATATAAATATGAATATTTTCTACAATATTATAATATAAATATATCCATAACTATATATTTAAATGGCACAATACAATTGTATAGTCATTTTAGAAACATTGACATTTTGGATAAAGTAATTGTGGCATTTGAAAGCTTAAATTGCTTTGGATCTATATACTATTGTGTGTCTGTAACTTTTAACTGAGTGGAACTATGCATTATAAGGCAACAATTTTTGACCCACAACACTTCAAATGGGCTAATTTATAGAATGCATCCAAAATCCAGGATCCATAACTTCCAGAAATTGAAATTTGTCAAAATTGTAGTTGTTTCATTGCTACTATGCTGCTGCACCATGCTAGAAATTCAGTAAAATGGTCCTGCCATTACTTGCCGGAGGGCAGTCAGCTGACAGAAAGTCAGGAGTTGGTAATTCTGTTTCTCTGTTTGGGTAAGGAAATATGCTGAAACGATGACAGAATGGATAACTGGTTGCCTAAA
>JANHFJ010002162.1:1602-15505 GCA_032468195.1 Cerberus rynchops
ATGACTGCAGCCAAAAAGGTTGTAAAATTGGGTGTGGCTCACTTAACAACTCCACTGCTTAGTGACTTGGTTCCAGTCCCAATTGTAGTCATAAGTCAAGGATTTCCTGTACTCACCTCAAATTCATCCATCATTTTTCGGATTCCGACACCCTTTTGACCAATGATAAAACGATGAAGGTCAAAGGGAACTTCTACTTCAATTGTAACTGGGACCAAAGCCTGAAAACGAACATGAAAATGGTATCAAGTAAGTAAATTACGACAAAAATGTTCTGTCACAGCACATGAATTAAACCAGCAATTAAAAAGCTATAAAGGGAGAAAATAAAATAATTTATATAATATAATCACCAGCCAGCTGTATAGCTGGCTTATATCTAGGGATTTCAAAACTTTTTTTAATTTTGTAAGAAATTTACAAAGGCATGTGCAGCATCTACTACAAACAGCATAATTGTCTTTGGGAAATCTAATTAATGTAACATATGGACAACAATAGGACAGACTGGCAGAGCTGGGGGGGCGGTATCAGTTTAGAGTCCTTATTCAGCCACAAAAAAACAAACTCCAACCCCCTTTGAGTGTCGATGACCCTTATCTAACCAGGTACTAACTGTTGGTTTAGTAGATTCCTGTGCATAGGCTTTCAGCAATAAATTAGTTAATTTGAGCCTTCATGTGTAGACCTGGTTTTTTGTGCTTGACAACAACAAAAGATTCTAATAACATTAATAACATTCTACCCAGTTTATGATAAAGATGAATGAAAGATAACATTAAGTGTTCAACTCCACTGGAGCTGGGCAACTAATAAATTTAAATAAACAAATAAAATGAAATGAATAAAGCTTCCTATAAAAGGTAATGTCTGATTCTAGAGCACAGTGCTTATCCCCATTTCTTGGCTGAGGGAGCCAGCATATAGACAAAAAGAAAAGGATCTTGATGTGTTTTCTAGGTAGGCATTCACCCAATTCTATAAAGGTAAGACTTTTAAAACAGTTACTACTTCTACTTCAATTTATATAGAGATTCCTTTTCCCTGGAAAGTTTGCTTTAATCAGAAACCTTCCTTCTTTCGCTAATTTTGATAAACATTGTTCATTTGTCCCCTTTGGAATTTCTTTGTTTTAAAACCATTCAAAGCTTCTCTCCCTAGTTGAGAGAAAGTTGGGGATATTTTTGTTCCTACATGACAGACAATAGCTCCCCCATGAAACCACTGATTCTATGTCTGTCAAGCAGCCTGTACATATCTGAGATTCTGGCTTGACCTTCACAACAGAACAATTTGCCCAACCACTGCTGCTTAATTCAAACCATAAAACATCAAACAAACACTGAAAGAAACATTGGTATCTGGGATATCAAATGCTTTTACTCCATAATGTAAGTCACAACACATTAGAAGTTATCTTACTGCACTTTTCATTTAACTGACTATTCTGTTTCTGTAAGAAGTTAACACACGCTACATACTGTTAATAGAATTGTATCTCCAGAAGACAGGACATCTTGCACAATAGCCCCTGGAGATTTAATATGAAGATCACTTTGCAGTGTTTATAAACAAAACTGATTATAATCCTGTGTTTAGATATGGGAGGCCTCTAAAATAATACAGATATCCAATCTCACTTACCTGAAGGGCCTCTTTTGCTGCCTCACATTTCTCTTGACGACCAGAGATTATGATAGTATCACATTTCTTTGGGGAGCCAGGATCTATTTCTTTGTACTCTTTCCCTTCATTATTCTCTTTGTCATTCTCATGTGCTACTACATCTGCAACAGAAGCTGTGTTATAGGAATAAGAATAATAATTACTATATATGGATTACATTAAAATATTTATTAGAATCTCCCCTCTCCTAATTTAAATCCATGATTTCTTATTCTGCTCTTGTTATTCCATGCTGTCTCATAATTCAAGTTATTAGCTTGAGATCCCATTGAGATAGTTTACATATTCCTAGGTATGCTGGGAAATAAATGGAAAGTCATCACAAGCAATGGAGAAACTGGATTTTGTTTTACCTGCTCTAATTAACAACCTGCATTCTTAAAGGGACATGAAAACAAATTAATTAGCTTTTTTTCTTTTTTTCAGGAGAGCCTAGACAGCAGTCTTCACAGTGACATTGGTAATGAGGAAAGTACTGTGATGACCTGCACAAAGTGCAAACTTATCTTGCTGGAGGAGAAAATGGATGACCTGGATGCATATCTGGCAACTCTGAGACTAATCAAGGAAGATAAGAAATTTCTAGACAAAGCAGAAGGATGTTTGCAAAACAATCACGGGGAGAAGAGGCTGCGACAAAGAAAAGTAAACATCCATGGGAGGAAGGCTAGCAGCTTTTAACCTTGAGTACCAAGAGAACAAGGATATTCTTGCTAGAGCTGTGCAATTACTTTCAGTTTTCAATAAAAATGTTAGAAGAAAAAAAATGCAATCAAAGGAGAAGAGAGAAAACTTAGTTGCTTTCAGTGAATTCAAGTTAATAGGCCAGATGAATCATTTTTCAGGGTACTAAGGAAACTACAACTGGAAAAAGATGATTCACTGTGGCGACCCCTAATGGAAACAGCCAGAAGAAGAAGACGACAACGATTAAGGAAACTGCTATCTCAGAATCATTAACTCTTCGATAACTCCTGGAATACAGAGAAAATACCTGATGATGAAGAAAAGCTAAATTCTGATATTTTAAAAAAGGGGAAAAGTAGTCCAAGGAAACTATACACCAATCAGCTGGTCATTAATATCTGCTAAAATTCTAAAAAAAAAAAAAAAAATCAAAAAATCAAAGAAGTGGTTATAAAACATTTAGAAAGGACAAAATAATCATTGGAAGCTAGCATGGATTTGCTCAAAGAACAGTTTTTTGTTTTACAAAGTGATTAGATTAGTGGATTAAGGACAATCTGTGGGCATACAGTATGGCATTTGATAAAGTTGACTACAATTTAAAGGGGGGGGGGGGAACTAAGGTGAGGCATGAAAGCTGCTTTCCAATATCCATTCTCTTGGATTTCTCTACGTATACGGTATTTAACATACAACTTCCCAACTCTTATTATAACTTGAAGTATTGCTATTTCCTGATCCAAACTTTTTTCTTTAAGCAGTGTATTGGGTTTGTCTTTGCTTCCTACCCATGCTTTGCTATTCCACAAATGAATAAATATACCAGGTCCTTGTGTGCATAATCATCTTCATACATTTTATTTTCTATTTCTTTCGTTACCTATTTTGAGAAAAGATTTCTAGTGACCTGCTTCTAAAATTCTACTGCCAAATTCCTATTAATTCATCTTGTTCATCTATTCAACAAGCATCCTCTTCTTTAATATAAAAATAAGCAGTTCAATTCTGTCAAGCTTTGAGTATCAAAAAACCTGCCTCATTTTATTCACATCCTTTGCATACACAATAAAGTAAATTCTTGGCAAGCAACAATATCAATAGATAAAAAACATATCACAATGTGCAGAATTTTATGAGCAAGGAAGCACTGAAGGTTTACAACATCATCTCTACTTAGGGTAACTGGTTATTCCAGTTCTTCAGCTTGCTGCTCTTTACACAGCAATATTGTTTTTAAGCCAACCCTTCCATGTGTTGGAATTATACAATAAAAATAAAAATCTAAAGGTAATAACTTGAAAACTTCCATGAATACTCAATATCCATCCATCTATATCAATCATGTATCAGTTATCCATCCATCCATGTTTTTAAAAAGTTATTGTTATTGGATTATGAGATAATAGTGTGTCAGAAAGGCATTCCTTCTAAGGGCAAACTTGTGAATTACTGTACCTGTATTTTCCTCTCGGTCTGGAAATTTGATCTGAACACCATAGTCACGAGTAATCTGTTGGATCCTAGAACCTTTAGGGCCCATAATAGAACGATGGTATTTCTGAAGAATAGTGCATTCTATTGTCACCTGGGCTTCCTATGAAAGAAGAAAATCTTATAAATATGATTTATAGATTAAGTTATCCTTCTGAAAATATAATTCCAAGGGGGAACATAGGAAAACACCAAAAAAGCCTATGTAGGAGCCAATGACATAAACCAACTAGACGTATTAAATCTGCTTGGTATTTGTTTTTTGGTATAAAAATTTGTGAATTTTTATTGACTTAATAAATTCCATCTTCCTTTTACAAGTTTTAAAGAAGTAAAGACAACACTAATTCAAAAAGATGTACTTTTTGTAAAAAAAAGTATGTTATTTCCAAGATTAAGAAACTCGCAGGCCGAAAGACAACAAGAATTAGCAGAATCACGAAGTGGACTGGAAGTACTAAAGGACCTAAGATGACTCCAAGGCTAAAATAAATGTGGTCTGAAAAAAAGTACTTCCCCCAATCACATGTATATAAATCTTATTGTGTATGGGGCATGGGAAATTGACCATCACACCCCCATACTCCTCTGCAATGATCCTCGTGTACATATATCTAAATATATCTGTAAGAAATTGAAATGTTATCACTTAGGGACTCTTTTTTCCTTCTGTTGCAATAATATAAACTAAGGTCATAAGAAACAAGGACCATACATTGCCTTTATTCTCTGTGATCCATTAAAGATGAATACTTACC
The DNA here is from genome assembly GCA_032468195.1 of Cerberus rynchops. NCBI lineage: Eukaryota > Metazoa > Chordata > Lepidosauria > Squamata > Homalopsidae > Cerberus > Cerberus rynchops. The sequence continues at coordinate 6,225 of JANHFJ010002162.1, forward strand.
AAATCATCAATGATTTCAAGAATACGTTTCTTTGCTGCTTCCACACAATCCTTTGCTCCTTTAAGAGTGACTTTGTCACTTTGTGTACCAGGGCGTGGGAAACTGACCATCACACCCCCATACTCCTCTGCAATGATCCTTAGTACCTGCCCTTTCCGAATGACAAAGTACCGATGATGCTTTGGATCCACAGTCATAGAATCTTCAACTACATTATCCTATAGAAAACATAAGACATATAATTGCCGTATGTAACAATAGTGTTTTTAAACCCATGTCAATGTAGAAATGCAATTACTATATAAGTAAGAAAATTAGGATGTTCTCCTTACCAGGTTCTTAATGAGCACCTCCAGTTCTTTCTGGGCTTCCTTGACAGCTTCTTCTGTTCCCATGATAGTAATCAGTTCCTGATCTTTGTCCTCTGAAGTAGGAAAGATAATCCGAGCACCAGTATTATCCCGCACTTTGCGAATATTGCCACCACCTTTGCCAATCAAAAACTTATGATATTCTGGTTTGGCCCGCAAGTCCACAGTATAACTCTTGGTTTGCTACATGGAAGAAAGAAATGAAAACTATTTGTCTAAATACCCTTTGTTTTTGCTAAAAAAAAAAAAGAAATGAAATGAATATGCCTATATATTTGTGATTTGAGTAATGGTAAAAAGTCTTATTTTAGAATATTCAAGGAAAACATCTACAAGTATGGAGCTATATGCAAGAAAAGCCAAATTAAACTATGTGTATAAATCATGAGAAAATTAAATTATGTCTCCATTGTATGATTTTCCTTGAGTGGATTCTTCTGGACTTTCAAAAACATTCATCCACTCAGGCCAGGGGATTCTTTCAAAGAATCACAGAATTATCATGGAACACAAAAACTTGCCAGTGATCCATGTAATTCTGTACTGTCTACACACTATGGGGAAATCAGCTATAAAACACAGATGCCTTCCCTGTGAAGCATAATCTGTACTGAGTTTCAGCTTTTCTTAATAAGGTGGTAAGAAAGAGATTGGACTTGGATTGGAACACCTGCTTATCTGTGAACCTCAGTTTATTTATGACCCTGGGTAAAGTACTTTCTTTCAACCCAATGTACTCTGTCCCCTCTGTTTATTTTACAATAAAAAAATTGTTATGATAACCACCTTGGGCTATACAGAGAGATAGATTTAGACAAATGAAATAGAAATATTTAAATATTTAGTCTCCTTGAAACTAAATGAGAGCAGTAAGAATGCCAAATAAATATGGTTTGAGCTCCTGAAATGCATGAAATGGCTTTTTAGTATTTTTAAAATTTCTCATCATGACTGGTTACTATCTTGAGGAAACAAAATAGCAAGATTAAATAGTTTCAGGAAAGATTACAATGGTCATATTTCAAATGTTATGAAGACTTTGAACTTCTAATAAAAGTATGCTATAAAATGACACATGGTATAATTATAACCACAATAAAAAGACAATCTTAGGGAAGAATGGGGACAAGCAAAAATGCAGACATCTGAAACCTAGTAGGAAAGAAGCAAGGCAAAAATTCTCAGATGATTACAGCTTTCATCTACTATAAAAAGACTGTCTGCTTTTGTTACATAGTTTATTTTAAGCAATTAAGACTTATGTAGCAGCCAACAGAAGATTAAAAAGTGAGATGGGTAATATAAGATATATTTGTTTCAGGCTTTAAAACAAATAAATCAAGCCACATTCTATAAAGAAAGAGAGAATATATACATGCATTATATATATGCATCTTATTCTTCCAAATTCATATTATCACCTTTTCTTCTGCCAATTGTAGAAGCTGTTTCTTTGCCTTTTCAACATCCTGAGCAGGGCCCCTGATAGTGACTGTATCACTACCTGAGCCTTCAGTGGGGAAATGAATATGAACTCCACCACATTCTTCCATGATGGAGCGGATAAAACGACCTTTGGCACCAATGAGTGAGTTGTGTAGTTTGGAAGGGATGGAGACTTCCACCTCTGTGATATTAGCCTAGGAAGAGAAATATTTTTAAAAATCTCCCTCATACATAAAAATATTTGGAAAGTACAAAGAGTACCCTCTGAGAATGAATTTAGGAAGTTTCTAATTCATTTTTACTTAGAACTGATGGTGAATGAGATATGAGCCAAATTGTAACTGTCGCGAACTGTATCAGGCAGCTCTATTTTGTGTCAATTCTACTAAATTGTCCTTTTCATAATAAAATGGAATAACACCACCTAGCTAAAAAACTAATGGGAAGATAAAACATATACTGAATTTTCAAATTCATATTAAATTTAGTTTAGTGTTCTGTTCACTGAAACAATGAGCATACACATAGTCCTCAGTTAATGATCATTCATTCAGTGACAATTCCAAATTACAATAGTGCTTTATAAGTGGTGGTCACAACTGGTCCTTGAGATTCTGGTGGTCCCAGCATCTTCGTGACCATATGATCATGATCTGAGTGGTTGTCAACCAGGTCACACTTAGTTGTAATTCTGAAGTTACATGATTGCAATCTGTAAACTTTCCTGTTGGTTTCCACAAGCAAAGTCAATGGGAAAGCCAGCAGGGAATATTGCATATTGCTCAGTAAGTCTCTACTATCCGCACATCCTTCCCTAGCCCCTCTGGGCTTGTGTTGCTCCTCACAGGCCACACACACACACACACACACACACACACACACTCCATGAGGCTTGCTGTGCCCACACAGTGAGCCTCTCACATACTCTTTCTGATTACTTGCACATCTTCATGCATCCTTTCCTACTCAGCAGTTGCCAATCCAAGCCCCACTGTGATTGTGCCATGACTTTCTGCCACTGAGCACCCTTGTGCACCCTCTCCCATCTAGCAGAAGCCACCTGAGCCCCACCATGCTCACACTATGTCTCCCTGGCCTTCTGTGCATCTCTTTATTCTCTCTTCCACCCAACAATAGCCATTTACTGCAAGTCTGCCTATGAGCTGCCTCGGACTTGCAACTTCCTGCTGGCTTCCCCACTGGTTTTGGTTGGAAGCTGGAAGGAAATTGTTAAGAGGTGCTCACTTAATGACCCACAATCCTCATATGATGACAGTAATGGGGACTGCAGGGGTTACCTTCACTAAGCTATATGGTTATCTGATGTTACACTGTACAACCGCAATTCTGGTCCCAATTGCCATCATAACTCAAGGACTACCTGTATAAAATAGCCTATTTTGATCTTCTTTCCAACTGCCTATAAAATATGTAGAAAAAACCTACAGGACTGCTAAAGGAGAGTATTTGTAGCTCAGAATTGAAATGAAGCATCCTTGGTGCTCTGAGCTTAGTTGTTCTCTTCCAGAGATTTCATTACCCAAACTAGGTAACATCATCAGCAGTAGTGGGAAATGAGGTTTGCTTTCAAGTCTGCCAGAGGTTTTGATGAAAACTTTTCAATTTCACAACATATGGACAGTTAAGCATAGTTTCAACTGGAAAACTGTGACGATCCGAAACCAAGCCAAGTCCAAAAATGCTAGATAATTCCCGAAAGCCTGGTACTGACAAATTGGCTCTTAATAGTCACATAGACATAAACAACATCTACATACTGTGCAAAACTGATAATCAATAAGCCAAAGAGAACAAAAAGGCCAAAACACCTCTTCACCAACAATTAATACCCAGATTAGCATCAGACCAACAATCAAGAAGTAAACAATATCCCAATCAAGGAGCTGCTGAACAAGCTGATAGTAAACAGCCCAACCAAAAAAACACAAAGATCACTCCAACCAACACGCGCAAAGCAAGCCACCAGAATACAAATTGACAGCAAATCTCTACTCCCTGCTAGCACTGATGATGTTACTTAGTCTGTGTACTGAAACATCTGCAAGAAAACAACCAAGCTCAGAGAGTACCAAGGATCTCTCAGAACATAGAGAAAAAAGATAACTGAAATGCAATGCTTCAAAAACATATAAAAATATGTTTGCTCTCTACCACAACCCTTTATTTGTTTGTAACGTTCCTTGAGCCTCCTTAAAAAAGAGAGCCTTGTAAAACCTGGGAGATCCCAAGGGACAGGAAGCAGAGCACTGGTGCCTTGGGAGTGGACTAAATCTTGGAAGGCTCAGAGTAGGTGGGCCTGGGCCTGTACTAAGCCTCCAAAGGTCTTCCCCACCTCAAGGCACCCCATGCTTCACTTAATGACCTACAAGTCTGTTTAACAATTGTACAGAGAAAAGCAGGAATGAAGGTCATTAAGTGAGATGTTTCACTTAATCGCAATTGTTACAGGTGACCATAAACGGGCAGACTCCATTAAAGTCATAAGACAAGGACCACCTATAACTATACCCCTTAACCCTTGTTTCTCCTACCAATTCTTTCTGGATGGATAGAATCCGATGACGAGCAGCTTCACAATTGGCTCGTTTTCCTGTGATGACAATTGTTTCCGAGTTACTGTTCTCTGCTGGTAGATCTATCTTAGTATTGCATTCTTCACGGATCTACAGTGAATGTTTAAAAAAAAAGTTGAGAAGACCGGCAGTTTATTTTCTAAACAAAATGATGCACTTTTTGCTGTAAAAGTGACACATCATCACTATCAGTAGAAGATGTATCAATAATCTGGAGCAATGAAAAGTCTATAATTTCAAGGAAAATTCAAGTAACCTTACCTTTTTAATATTTGCACCTCCTTTGCCAATGATGTTCTTGTGGAATTGTTTGAAGATGGGAACAGAAATAGAATAGCTATTCTCAACCTTTTAAGAAAGAAAGGTCAGGATCAATAAATCACGGACAAACAAATACCGCTCCATTTGTATTGCATGGGATTATGACAATTTTGATAAATTATCCTTAAACAAAATCAATAAAATTCTAAAATAAATATTAGAAATCAATGGTAAAGAACTGAGAAAGAATATTAAGTAAGAACATGAGACAAATTCAGCAAAAAATTATTTTTTCACATTTACTGCACATACCAGACAATGTTTAACAAAATGTTTCAATATATTGGAAGTATAAAATGAGTGAAGTGATGAGTTTGTTCCACTATTGCCCTGTTTTGATTTGATATTCATAAGTTTGTTGGTATGATGTTTCAAAAATCACTATGATTAAAAATGTGAATGTATTTTTAAATCCTATTAGAAAAACTTGGAAATGCATCAGTATGGATCTATTAAGCATGGGAGAGGCAAAAAGTACTTTTCAAGATTGGAAAGATAGTGTGACCCCATGTACAAAATAATTTTTTATTTTACTTATGAGCTGTCTCTCTTCTGATATAATACTAAAGATTGAGCAATATTACTTTGTGTGTCAAAAATTAATTATCTGCTCAAAAATTAGAATGTACCACTTTTTATAGGTTTGGGGGGCCTGCTTCTTTCTTTCCTCTCTTTTTTCCTTTTTATTTTTGTGAATGAATGAAGGATTATACAATCATAAATAATGTGACTGAAGAGGAGAAAAGTTTTATTTCTCCTTTCACATCAGAACTCACTAAAATGCACTAATAGCAGAATCAGGATAGTTAAAGAAATCATTTCTTGACATCGTCTTCAGTTAAAGTATACCCTAGCTACCATATAGTATGTTGTGTAGCAAATTGGCCTAGATGATTGGAATTGGCCATATTCATGGAGGATAAAACAATAAATAGCTATTAGCCCTTAGGCTGAAATGTAAACTCTAGTTTCAAGTTAGGTACAATAGAAATGATAATCTTCTAAATATCAGTTGCCTTTTATATTCCATACTTCCTACATATGTGGTTGATCAACCTTGTTCTCAAACATATGAATAAATCTAAAACAACAATGTTATAAAAAATAGCAAAGTATCTCCAATTATTTAAAAAATAATGATTTCTTAAGATTAGCCACAGCTCTGATGCAGTTACAAAGGGTTCAAAAAATAAAGATCTCCTACCAAATCTGCCACCATTTTCTGCATGTACTTTGTGCATTTTTCCACTTCATTCTTGGGTCCTCTAAGTTGGACAATATCACTCTTGTGTAATGGATCTGGGAAGTTGATAATAACCTGCAAGAAAGCTCAATTTAAATATCAATTCAATTGCATACACTTATTCATTTGTGACACTTCAGAGACTATTTCTGAATTGTGGAATCCATGTCACGCTGTTTTTCTGTGGTTCTTATAGTTCTGTGCTGTTCATTGCTATAAATGACATCATTCAGAGCTACCGGATTAAAATTGGATGTAAAGGAAGCAAGAAAAAAAAATCTGTAAAAAACCTGTTTCAGTTCAGCCTATGGGTCAAATAATAGACTAAATGTCAGGGATGATGGTTTCTACTACTATTAGAGAATCTTATAGAATCAAGTTATGAGCAACAATACAAGCATTTATTTACATACATATTTGTATATGCATATACACATTTAAAAAAAAACTCTGTATAATGTATGGGTGTATTTTTTTTTAAAAAAATCAATAATTATATATAAACACACATGTATAATTTTGGTACCTCTGGAAATTTATCCCGGGTGTCCCGAATCCTTTCACCCTTCTGTCCAATGATAGTTCTATGAAATTTCTGATCAATGATCAAGTCCTTTGTGCGTTCATTTTCCTAGGGGGTGGTGACAGGAAAAAAAATTCTGTACAAGAATACTACCGGAAGGAAATACGTATCATTAATTATTCCCAAAGTATAGTTCATTTGACTTATCAATTAATCAAAGCCCAGTAAATCCTTGGCTGAACAGAACCTCATTTTGCAAACTTTTGATATAACTAGACAACCCAGGACCAGCTGGGTCATGTTTCAGAGATATTTCCTTACAGATTCCTCAATGCCTTCAACAATGGAAGAGTTTCTAATGTATTGGAAACATTCTTTAAAAATCAGGGAGATATTTAGAAATGTATTTTCCTTGAAATTAGCATGCATTGTACTGTATATCAAACATGAGGAGTTGACGATAGGAAATATAGGTTTGACATTTTATATTAGGTCACACAAAATGCTCTATGATAATTTTTATGTCATAAAATGTTTTCTAAAATTTACCAAATTTCAATTCCATGGAAGTCATTGGCTATGGATTTTGAATGTATTCTATAAGTTAACCCATTTGAGGTATTTTGTTTGGAAAAGTGTTGGCCTGCAGTACACTGTTTTGCCCAGTTAAATGTTATAGACATGAGAGTAGTATAGTATATAGGTGGACTTGTCCTTTCAATTATCTATTTAATCACAGTTAAACATGTAAGGGACACCATGATTTAATGGACAATCCCTCCCCCTGATCAGTTAAATTGAGGTTTTACTATACCTTGTTTAGACAATTTACACTTTCATAACACCTTTTTACTATTCAGGTACAGATTGTATGGCTGTGATCACACAATGCACTTTTGTCCTGTGAATTTATCCACTTTTGAGTACCAATATTACAATAAATCCCCAAATATCCAAAATATTAATCCTTCCCCCCAAAATCAAATCAAAGTTAACAAAGAACAGTTAACTTGCTATGTGAACAGAGTTGCTAAAGGTTCATTTGACCTAGTTAAGCATGCTGTATGTATACTAAATACTAACAAAAGTCCTCAATAACAATGAACTTTCTTTTCCTTCTCACCATACGTGATGCAAGATCCAACAGCTCTCTCTTGGCCTCTTGAACTCCCTGAGGGTCTCCTTCTATTCTGATGAGATTGCTTTTTTCATTGTCTGGAGGGATCCGCACAGATACTTTATATTGATCCTTAATTCTGTTGACTAAAATTAAACAAAAGTTAATAGCACCACTTTGTATTCCAAAAATGCTACATCCAAAATTCTGGGTTTTAGAACAAGGGACGTTTAAGGGTTATTATTGTTCTAAGGCAATATTTATTCACAGAGAATAAGGTAGAAAAGCAGAATTTGAAGTTTAATGTTTAATAAACATAGAAGTTTTTAAAGACTTTTGAAAAAGTACTGTATAATTAGAAGAAAATAACAGAGACGCAAGAGAGAAGAAAGATGTTTCTAAAATACCCTTTTCCAAAATGTGTTTATTCTCTATATCAAATTATTATTAGAAATAAATGATTGCTTTATAAAGGACCCTCGTTACATTTGCCAAATATATAATTATCTAGAACAGTTCACTTCTAGAGACCTAAGTAACATTTAACTCACTATTGGCTCCGCTCTTTCCAATGAGGTGTCTGTGGAATTTGTGATCTATGTTGATTTCTGCATAATCCATCCGATTAATCTACAAAAGCAGAGTTTAATCAAGATTATGGACATTGTAAGTCTCTACTTCAAAAGAAACATGGCAGCAATATCAACATATATAGTTAAATAATAATTATTAAATCCATATGTTCAACTAAATTTATTCAAGCATGATTACATACTATATTTTTGAGCTACTTCGCTTATTCAAAACTTGTTCTCATATAGTCCTTACCCTCCTTTCTGCCATGCACTGAAAAGCTTAACAGTTACTTTTTGTCTGCAGTCGTAAGCACATGTACCACTAGCTGAAAATCCCGCTGAACACAGCGATCTTACTTTGCTACAATATTCAAAATAACATTTTTATTCTAAGAAGAGTAATTGTTTTCAAACTGTATTGATAGCTTTTACTATTTTTCATTTGATAAATCTGAATGTTATGGCTTCTCAACTCACCAGATCCTTGACCATGATCTCAATCTGGTCTTGAGCCACATTCACATCTTCTGTAGGTCCTTCCAGAGTGATTTTATCTTCCCCTTCAGTGAATTCTATATGAACCTTTTAAAAATAGATGTAATTCAGCACCAGAATGAAAGACAAATCAGTTAATAGCAAACAAATTAATCTGTGCTTTTTGTTTCTCTTAATCTGCAACCAGAAACATCTAAAAGCCTTTGTTATCATTTTTAAAGATGGTGACTCAAATAGCCTCTTAGACAAAATAGTATGTAGACAGCAACTGAAAAGTTAAATTTAAGCAACTACCAAAAGTTAAAGCATTAAGACCCCAACGACATACCCATGCTTTCAAAGAAGAAATGAGAAAACATCTGGAATAGAACTTTCCTAGTGCTGACACCCTCCCTGTGAAATTCTCTCCCTAATTACAATGTATTTGTAAGTATTGGCTAAAAAGTTCTAATTTTTCAATGAAAATATCTTGTTTGCCATTTTATTAACTTCAATTTGGTCCTGAACTGCTTTGATTTTTAAAATGCCTAAGTGTTTCTATCCTTATTAAAACTGAAAGATGCAACAAAAGGAACCTATTTTCTCACTTCCAGTCT
>JANHFJ010002162.1:36630-48827 GCA_032468195.1 Cerberus rynchops
ATGATGCCCCTTTGACTATTTAACAGATTATGAATAAATGTAAACCGAATTTTTAGGGAGAAATTAGAGGTGCATGCAAATGACATCCAGCTGTCGGATGAGAACCTGAATGCTGCAATTGGGAGTATATATCTGAAAATTAATGCATCAAAGAATGAAGTGTATATATTTTATAGAGAAAATTAAGTGAACAATTTCAAATGATGTAATAAACAGCAAAAAACCCAGAAAAATACCTTTTACCTTGGTAAAATGTTTATTGAAAAGTGGGGCAGGGATATATAGACAAATTTTAAGTAATGCGATTGCTGGTAGACAACTATATTTTTATAACTCAATGAAATGCTATTAAATAAAAAGAATTAGGCACAACTAGAAAGCAACTCTGATTCCTTTGACAATCATGATAGAGGCATGGCTGGTTTCACTTTTTCTTTCTTTTTAATAATAAAAACGGGTGATAAATGAATATTGAATGGATAGAAAAATAAAGAACTAGAACAAATGAAGTATTTTGAGGTGGTTCTATAATTCAGAGACAGTAAGGATTGAATCACAAAACAAACAAATATATTAAGAGTGAATGAGCTAAGAAGAAAAGGAAGACAATGTTGGAATTAAATAAAAATCCTCAAAAAGAAATTTTAAAAACCAAAACTTAATTGATCTGATTACAAGTCATCAGGTTGTTGCCACCTATTAGCAATCATATAATTTAGATATTCTCCATGATGATGTTTTCAGCTCTTCCAATAGTGTCAATCACTACTTAACTGAGTCTATCCACCTTGCTGCCAGTTGTCTTCTTTCCTTCCATCTTTCTCAATCTTAGAGCCTTATCCCGAGCTAAGTCTTCACATGTGTCTTAAGGAGAATAATACGTCTAAGTGGCCTACATTCAGAGTTATTTTTTTCTTGAGCTAGAGCTATTGCTTGATCATGTACCATTTCAACTGTGGCTTCTTGACCTGTGCATTGTTTGCGGACAATGAGATGCTCTGGGATTCCCATTTTCCTAAGTACACTTTGAACACCTTTTTCTAATCAATGAAGTACACATTGATTCCTTTTTGTTGTTTGCTTTCTCAATCATCTAGCAAGCATCAGCAATAATGTCTCATGTTCCTCGGCCTTTTCTAAAGCCAGCCTGAATATCCAGCATTTCCATTTCTATGCTCTAATCTGCATTAGATAACTCTACGTATAATTGTGCTTACATGTCAAATTAAGAATGTTGTATAATAGTCTGCACGCTCTGTCTTTTTTTCTTTTTTTGATATTGGTATTTATGTTAACCTCTTCCAATCTGTTGGTCACTCTGTCGTTTTCCAGATTTGCTGACATACTTGGATTTACAGATTCTTCTTCCATTGCATTTTCTTTATATATTTGGCAAATCCTGTAGCCTTCTAATTTCGAAATAACCAGACTGCACACCTAACTTCACCTCTAGTACTACAGTTTCTTGTAAATGTGGAATATATTCTAAGTTGTCTTTTTACCTTTCCACTGTACAGAATTTCAGTATACTTTCATCTGTGTTCTTCTTTGAATAGTTTAATCTGTCCATTGGCAATCTTTAGCACACCAAGTAAAGTTGGAATCATCTTCTGAGTATTGAGATCTCATTTGGCTACTTCTATCCTTAATGTCTTTAAATATGTTCTTGTAATATTCCTTCTTTGTCTCTTTTAACAATTTACTGATATTTTCTGTTCTAAGATCTTTGTTATTCTTGGCTTTGGTTTCTCTTCTCTTGGCAATTTCTGTCATTTGTTCTAATATCCAGTTTCCTTTCATATCCATGTCTTTGCTGTTATAACTGAGCTTTAAATAATTCTCCTCATTCATTTTAGTTTCTTAAGTTAAATAGTCTAACTACATTTTTCTCAGTATTTATAACATTGGTATTCCAATTTTCATCCACAAGCAGCACATCTTCCTTGCTTACTTGAATTTGAGGATAAAGCTAACCAACTTCCCCTTTTAATGAACGTTATCAACGTTCATTTAAAGAACGTTATCAATGTTCCTTTTTTCTTGTTTGTGTCCTAAATAATAAACATTATAATCTTCTGACCAAAAGCATCCATTCCCAGTCCATTCACTGATGCTGGAAATATCAAAGTAGAGATGTTTCATTTCATCTTTCACTTCTCACATTCAGCTTCTTACATTCCTCATTTCCAATTCTGCTTTTGCAGCTTTGAATTTTCTTTTCCTGCAATGATATCTCTTGAAGCTTTAGTCTAGCTGTATCATAATTACCACTGACATATTAAAAGCTCCTTAGTTCCTCCTGGTAGCATATTCAGTGCTACCAGACCTGTGAGGCCCATCATACAGTTCTATATTGTCAACAATTTTATATTGTCTATCCATGTTTGTGTGTGTGTGTGTGTGTGTGGTACAGAAGAGGTTTACCAGTGACTTCTTCTATGTAGTATGAAATGAATGCTTTTGCCAATATCACTAAGGTGAATCTCCACCTCCAGCATTTTCCTGTATCACTCCTGCCCAATATAGAAGCTTGCTTGCTTTAGCTGGACATCTGAGATTACCGGTACCTTCATTACCCTGGGTGACCCTGCTGGCCATATGTACTCTTGACATACGTTCCCAGCTTGCTTCTTCTTAAGATCACAGTCACTGCCACAGTAAGACAGCAAATCAAAACTAAAGCCTTCTCAAATGTTTTTTTTACTATTATCCCAAGGTATCATTCAATATAATTGTTTTCAGTGTATGTGGTTTTGCATTTTCTGTGCCTTCAATTCCATGTTGACTCCTGGCAATTACTTAGACAAGCCCTGCAGTTTTCTTGGTAACTTTTTTTTTCCAGAAGTGGCTTGCCATTGCCTCCTTCCTTGGGCTAAGAATGACTGACTGAAAGATCACCCAGGTGGCTTTGTGCCTAAGGTGGGACCAGAACTCAAAAACTCCTGATTTCTAACTTAATACCTCAATCACCATATTAAATTTTATGATATGCTTTAGAATTAGGAAATTCCAAATGTTTGCTTCATATATGATGGGCCATTTTAGGAAGCTGGGACCAGTTTAAGCTTAAAACCTTATCAAAATAATTAAAACAACTAATTTTGAATAGAAAACAACTGTTTCAAACATGAAACTGATTAAAATAGTTTCTCACTAGTAATTACTTTTAATAATTTGCATATCCAAGTTGCTACTTATCATGTACAAGCTGTACAAGGCCAAGTTATCTAAGCTGTTTCTCATCCATTATTTCTATCCACCCCAATAGGTCTGACACAATGGAGCTTTACATTTCATCCACTAAGAAATGCCGAACATAGAAAATATATTTTCTCTGTCACAGCATCCCCCACCCCCATTCAGACTGCACCCATTCCATAAGCTTTTAAACCATCATGGAAAGTCTGCTTTCCCCAAGATTAGGGCGTGCTTATCTGGCATTCAGTGTCTGTTTTGGTAAAGAAATGTCTGTTCTCCCCATCTGTACACCACCCTAAGTTGGGTAGCTTTATAAATCTAAATTATAAGCAAGATATATTGCTTGTACAGATAGTCCTCAACTTACAATCATTCAGTGACCAAGTTACAATGGCACTGAAAAAGTGGCTTAAAACCAGTCCTCACAAACACAGCAGTTACAGGATCCCCAAACTAACATGATCAAAATTTTAACACTTGGCAACTGGCACATATTTAGGTTGGTTGCAGCATCCTGGGTTCATGTGATCCCATTCACAACCTATCCAGCTGGCTTTCAACAAGTCAATGAGGGAATCCAGATTCAGTTAACGACCACCTAATTCACTTAAGATCTTTGTGATTTGTTTAATTAAAAAAGGATGTAAAATTTACTCAATTAACTGCCTTGATTAGCAAGGGACATTATGGCCCTAATAGTGATGAGGACTGTCTGTATTGAATATTCAATAAATATGGCAATAAATGTACAGCATATATCAGGTAGCAATAATGAATTGGCTTATCTAGTGATAGCATAATTTCGTATAGAACACTAATTTTTTTCATTAATTTCAACAGCACAAAACTAAGATTATCTTTTAACACCACAGAGAGGTACACATATTTTAAAAATAGTACAAAGAAGTGCTAAATTCTCTGCTTTAGAAATCTCCAAAGATAGATCAGTTGGAGAAAAATTATGTGTCCATAACAGCTGGCCAATTAGTATTTTCAAAACTATTTTGCCAGGCGATACGCTGCAGTGAAAAAAGCTACAGTGCCTCTTTTATGTCGACTGTAACGGCATAACGACATGGGCGTTTCTTCCTTTGCATCCGACCATTATATGTAAGAAAGTTACAAGGTCGATTCGTTTCTACACGGCTAAAGGCAAGGCAAGGCCAAAATTCTTCGTCAAGTCCACACTTTTTGATGAATTACATTCAAAGGCAAAATTGGTAGGATTCGTATTTTTCAAGAAATGCCTCTAATAATATATATTTGCCAAAACCTTTCCACCGTGCAGAATGAGAATACCGCGAGACATCACGTGTCCCAAAGAAACCAATTGAAATTAAAGACACCATAGAGTTACAATTGAGGACTACCCGAAGAGTTCCCGCACTTGAGGGCCTATTCACTAATTCAACCTTACAACAATCTTTTATAAAAGCGGTGTCCACATAACAATTCTTCCGTCAGCCTCTTGCTAATTTCTTTCTTGTATTGTGCTCAGAATGTGAAAAAGCATACCAACCTACCTCGCATGGACTCGCAACACTCCTAAGCCGAATAGGAAGAGCTTGCCGCCATCTTGGTGAAGGAAAGAAGCTATCCGTCACCCGCTAATGTCAGGAGGAGGAAGCTCCTCCTCCATCGTTGCCCTTTTTTTTTAATCACTATAGCAACCGGAAGAGGAGACGTGTTGGCAGGAGGGTAGCGCACGCGCTTTTGTTACCAGCAGCCTTGACGTTTTTTTGTCGCGCGCGAAGGCTTTTCAAAGGGGGAGGAGAAATGATTTTGCCTCGTGAGCTGAGTGGGAGAGGCGCTTGTGAAAACGAGTCAAGCCTGCGCATGCGTTGCGGGACCCCGTGAAGCGGTTGGGCGGGTTCGGAGATTGCGGCGGCGGCGACTTAGGATCGACTTTGGGGCGGCTCCCAGGTGCGGCACTTCCTGCTGTGCGGTTTCTCTTGAACTGGGTAACTTGCTGGGATATACGATGGTGACGGAGGCCGCAATTTTTTATTCTGAGAGAAACGGGGAGCGGGGCTTTTTCTAAGCACAGGCGCCTTCTTTCGGCGGGATGATCTGCCCGTCCCACTCCCTAATGTGCATCCCCCCCCCTTTCCTCATTCTCTAAAACCGCCGTTCCTGGGTGTGCAATAAAGGGAAAGAGGGCGGAGGGAAGGGAGGGTGAGGGAAATCGGGTGGGGAGGCCGTGATGTGTAACGGGCGTTATTTCGGTCAAGAGGGCTAGCGAGTCAGCAGCGCATTGAGGAGTTTTCAGGGAACGACTAGAAAACGGATGCCGCCTCTCCAAAAAATATAACAGGAAAACGTCGCGGGTGTGGAGGTGAACGATTTGAACATATTATCCTCTACCCCATCTTGGACTCCCCAACAGTGTGTTGAAAAGAGGCTGGGTGTTGAAAGAAAAAATTATTTCTCGGGTTCGTGGCCGGAGGACCTTCCCACGCAGTCTTAAGAAATGTTAAAGGATTTCTATGAATCGGATTTGGGGGGAGTCTACCTCTCGGAGAAGAAAGATACTAGTTCTCGTTCTTACATTGGAGATGTTAATGTTTACCTAGGTCATTCTTAAGCGAAGGATCTTGATTACATTTATTTTACAACTTGGGGCATCTTTCTTTTCCAGCATTTGAAAACATCGATGCCTTTCCTACAGGTCACGCAAAATTAATTTCCAATAATAATAATAATAATAATACTGGATCAGGATTTTCTCTGTTCCCTGTATTTCTTTTGTGCTGAGTATCCTGGCACTTCAGAAAAAAATATCTATAGCAGAGTATAGTTTCTATATCTGGCAGTGGACTATGTTTTTTCCTGCAATCCAGATTTTTTTGAGGAAGAAAATCACCTATCAAAGGCTTCCTTTGTCCATTCTGTTGTATAGAAACCCTTTGTCAGATGATTTCTTTCTCTGGCTCTCTCTTTGTAAAGAAATCTGGAAAGGCATTGTATTCAAGCTAATTTTCACAGAGCTTCATATCTTAATTTTACTCCCTCGATATTTTTATTTTTGCTTTGAACAATTAGTAAAGGTAGATTTGCCATTTAAGGATATACATTATATTTATATATATATATAATTTGACTTTACTGACATCCTTTTTCTTTGTTCTCTGTTTTTCAGTTTAAAGAACTGACATGTAATATTACTTATATTTTTTAAAAATGGACCTATATAACTATTCTATATAATAAAATCTAACATTCACTGTAACATTTCAGTTCTATTCCAATCAAAATGGATCTGCATCTACTATGCCTTTTGTAGTCCTGTTTTGCTCTCTTAAAACTAATTCCTTGAAATTAACCTTTCCTCTCTATAAATACATTATGCACAATATATTATTCACCCTGTTTTTTTCTAGCAATCATTGTATTTTTCTCATCCAGAGCCTTCATCATCATATCCAACATCATTTTTGAGATTTCCCATCAATTTAATTCCACTTGTTTCTGTAACACTTTGCAACATATGGTAATTCTGCTTCAGGCAGGTTCATTATATATTTTTTCCATTCATTCTATTAAGTGATTAATCTGCTAGTTTTTAGTATATTACTTAATACTGCCTTTTGCTGTTGTTTCGTTTGTACTCTTCACTTTTTTCAACATACATTTTTTTCACAAGGTCCTTTTGGTCCTACAAGAAATAGCCTGTTCAGAAACTATATACCTTATTTTACTTATTCACTCAGCTTTTCATTATAAAAATATCAAGTCAGTATTACTTTTAAATAGTACTAATTTCGTTGCTGTATGTAGACATGAATAGACTTATACTCTATGTCACAAGTGTCAAACTCGATTGTATCATGTGACATTTTTCACCTTTGCGGAGCTGGGATGGGCATGGTCTGCATGTGATGCATCTGCCACTCAGGCCACCAGTTTGACACCCCCGCTCTATGTATTCAAAATAAATTCCTCTGTGCAGATACTCACCAAATAGTCATAATTCTCATTCTCTCTTTGATCACAGAATGGCTCAGTCATTTTTTCTGTACTTTTTCATCTCATTCCCCTGCCTCACATCCATTTTTGTCATGTAACAATTTATTTCCCCTGTATAATATAAAATAGAAATCAGCTCTGGTTCTGCAAATATTACCATTTGATTTCTGCATTAATACACACCCAGAACAGTCTAGATAACACCAATACATAGTTCTTTCATTCATAATTAAACTTATATCTTCACTTGCATGCTGTCTTCATTAGCTCTACTCTATGAAATCGGCCCACTTCGTTCAGTTCTATTGCATCTTTGACATATTTTGATAGTCATACAAGAGATACATATTCTTTACTATTTACTTTTCTTACATTTTTTTATCTTCATATTTTAGCCCTGTCCTTTGCCTTAAGATAGTCGTTTGTAAGTTAATGCTACCATCACGGGGATGTCTCACCTGGCATTCTTCACCTAGCCTTCATTGTGAGAGAGCGGGCTCTGTGCTGCCATACTGGTGATTAAAACTAAAAAATAATGAGAAAAAATTAATGCAACTTAAGTGATCATGTAACCAGAACATTCGTGGAAAAATGGACCAGTCTTACAAGTTAAAATTAAGCTTTATGTAAAACACTAAAAATATTTCTCCTTTAAATATTCAAACTGCAGTCTTTCTGTATGGAAAGGTATTGAAGTACAGAGCTGCAGGATCCAATCTGGACCAGTTACCGGGACCAGAGGTTTAGTTTTCCAAGCTTTCAAACTTGTGCTGGAGCCCATCTTCAGAGAACTTCTCTCTAGGAGTTTGGGGATACACTGCTAGAGAGAAGTTCCCTGAAGATGAGCTACAGCAAGGGTCCAAAAGCCAGAAACTAAACTTCTGGTCCTGGAGATGAACTCAGATTGGATTCTCCAACATTATCCTGGGATGTGTATGCCTTCATAAGTACAGAGCTGGTTCATAAAAGTTCTGTAACTTGATTTAAAAAAAATAGAAAAGAAAATGTAATTCTACCAGCAGGTCACAAGATGTCACAGGTATATTACAAATAGAGCATTACTGCTAAGAGAGAGAGAGGAGGGAGAGATTGAGATTGTAGGATTTTAAAGAAAGAATATCCTCATGCAGATCTTGAGAAAAGGCTCAAATCTAAAATAAACTCATAATAAAATAATACCTTAATTTTTACAGAGAAATGAATTTACATCACACAGAAAGAAAAAATAAGATAATTTCTGCTATGCTTTATTTTCTTTTTCTCCCAGAAATAATATTACCTGAAATATTATTCAGCTTCATTTTTCCTGAACTTCCTGCAGTTTCAGTAAATTAATCTTAGATTAATTTAGAAGTTTCCCTGCCTCAATTCACAGCTTCTGCAGTTCTGGTTATAGATTTTAAATCAGGATGTGTTTTTTTTTCCTTTATCCAAGAGAGTGATTGGCTAGAATAATCTATTTTTTATATTTTACATGTTTACCAACCATTGAATCTGTTAGGCTTCATTAGCTTTCTTTCCATATAGCTGTATGTATGTTTGCTTGTACAAACATCACTTGATCGTAAGACATACAATAGGATCTTTTCTAACAAATAATATATTGCTTTTTTTTAGTTTGTGCGAATCTACAGAAACATGTCTAAGGTAAGAATGCCTTTGTTAATTAGTATTTTTTATTTCTACATATAATAGACAATTTGTATACATTGTAATTTATAGCCTATTATTTAAGAGCATGTATTAATATGAGATGTAGGTTTTTAGACTTAATACATTAGATTAATTGTTAATTTTATGATATTTATGGAAGAAAATACTTATAAAACGAATTTCTCATCTTGTGGCTACTCCTGTATTCATGGATGCATTTATTTAATATTGCTACAGTCTACTAATTCCATATATAACACTGGCAATAAAAGAAATATATTTGCTAATGTGGTAAGCAAAAAACTTATAGTTTAAAGAACACATTTTTAAAAATTTAGCTTTACAGGTGATACATTTTTAAAAGAATATGATTAATATGCTAGTGATGATTATTTAATAATGGTTGAATTTCTTAAGGAGTTGATCGTTAGGAAACAAAAGTCAGAAAATAAATGTTTTTTAAATCCTCACATTTTTGTATGTGATATTTTTGATACAATTCCAATTAAAATATTTTTTTTATATTGAATCTACATTGGGAAACAGTTTGGCCAGACCCTTCATTTTAAGAGTATCAGGCAAAAAGGATCAGGACGATTGCTTGAACTGTAGCTCAGAAAGATTTATTGTTCCTGCCTATATAAAAGAATCGGATCAATGAATGACCCATGTTAAGTTGGTGGTAGATAAGAGCCAACAGAATTCAAGGGGGCTGGATTTGGATTTCTTGTGGCAACTCAAGGACTCTAAACAGATGGCGCATTTAATTGCACCCTCTAGCTCTGACTGCTCTTCTACAAAAAGCTCATTTTTCTTAAGGATAATGAATCCGGTATTTTTGTATCCCTGCATTTACGATATAATTTGTTTATGTTGTGTAATAAAAATAGATTTATTTCAGACTAATCTATTTTTACCAAGTTAATCAGAATCTAAAATCATGTTTCTATTATACTTAAATATTTCCTAGGACATGATTCACAATATGTTCTATTTTCAGAAACCTATGTGAAATAAGTGGAACATGAGATTTGGGTCAATAATGGTTGTGCAAAGTCAAAATAGACTATTGAATAACAAGAGTTGGAGGGACCTTGGAGGTCTTTTAGTCCAAGCCCCTGTAACTAACCATTTCTTCTAATAGCTTGTTACTCATTACTAATTCTAAACCAATTATTGAACTGTATGTTTCAAATAACACCAAATGACTAAATTTAGTGAATATAAGGACATCTGCAACTTTAACTACTTCCTCAATAATTTTACAAAAATAATTATACAATTTTGTTTAAATTTAGTATTCTATTTTTTTTTTTTCAGCAACAGCCTGCTGAAAAGTTTGCAAATCCAGAAACCCCTGGTTATGTTGGATTTGCAAACCTTCCAAACCAGGTTCATCGGAAGTCTGTGAAAAAAGGCTTTGAATTTACCCTTATGGTAGTTGGTAAGATTATTACAATTTTTAAAATTGACATATGCACTATTACCATTCAAGATGACTGTTCAATTGTAAAATGAAGTTTTAATTTGTAAAAATTCTGTGGTATATTATTATGTTTAATTGATGCATCAATATTTCAGAATGATACATTTTTCAAAGAACTGTGTCATAGAGCCTGTTATATAAAGAATTCATCATATAGTCTATAAATTGTAATTAATCATTCAGAAATGTAAATCTATAATCGAAAAGGTATTTAGTTTTAAAATTCCTAAATCTGAACGTGTTGAATATGGGCTTCAATGCAGAATATCAGTGAGTAATAATAGTCCATCTAAGTAGTTAAGGTAATTATCTAGGACTAATCTTATTTCTAACTGTATTTTATATTGTTTAATAGGTGAATCTGGATTGGGAAAATCTACTCTAATAAACAGCTTGTTCTTAACAGATCTCTACCCAGAAAGGATAATCCCAGGAGCAGCTGGTAAGATTAACTTTGTCCTTTCAGTACATTCTTATCTTATTGGATCTTAACATTGCAATAGAAAAATTAAATAGCTTCTAATGAAAAAAAAAATGTTTTTTGGGGGGGTAGCTTTTAGAAGTTGTTTGTCCATTTATTATAGATACATAATTCTCTCTATAAATCACAAACATATTCAGTTAAAACATTTCTTCAAAATAGTTGTTCATGATGTTTTAAAGTATAGAAATCAGAATATATTGCAATAATGTTGGTGAAATCTGCCACTTGATCTACATTTTGCAGTTAGTTTTTCTTGCAGCACAAGTCTTGATCTTTTTGTTGTTTCAGTTCAGTTAGGATGTTTTTCTTTTTATTAGTTACATGTATTGGATTATTAGAAAATCATTCATCTCAAACCATGCTGTCTAAATCAGATAAGCTTGGCAACTGTGGAGTGATAGCCATATTTTTTAATTAGATTGCCTTGGAATATTTCAGCTTTATAATTCTATGGCATAATTTATAATTGAATATATTGGGTTGGTGCATCATAATTGATTTGTCTATTAGGTGTAACTTAATCAGCTATCTACTGAGAATAATTGCTAATTCCTGATCCTGCCATAAAGGTTCAATGTCAGCAATCTTCTGAAATCCAGTTTTGTTCCTTTCCAAGAAAAAATTGAAAGAACTGTACAGATTGAGGCCTCAACAGTTGAAATTGAGGAAAGAGGTGTAAAGCTCCGTCTGACTGTGGTAGATACACCAGGATATGGTGATGCTATTAATTGTCGGGATTGGTATGTATTCAGTGGATGTGTTAAATTATTTAAACAATATAATAATATAAACAGTTATATTGTTTATAATTCTTAGCTTTAATTTTAAGAATTGCTAAATTTAATTACATACAGTTCACAGATGAACAGTTAACAACCAAAAACTCTGTAGAAAATAGCAGAAAGTATTGTAAGGTATTGGGATTTGGATTGTTATAAAACATGTTTAATGCCTGCTTATTTATTTCTCTATTATGTATATAACATGAAAAGGATTTATGCCTGTCAATTCATTTCTTCTGACAACAATTCAGTTAGTTTATGGAATTGTTATTTTTAAACATTATTATTTCCTTAGGTTGAAACAACAATTATAAAGTATCTCTGATAGTGAACATTTAAACGATCATGTTTCATATTTGTTTTAATAGTTTCAGGACCATAATTTCCTATATTGATGAGCAGTTTGAACGTTATCTTCATGATGAGAGTGGCTTGAATAGACGGCATATTGTGGATAATCGAGTTCATTGCTGCTTCTATTTCATCTCACCATTTGGTCATGGGTAAGTACTATGACTGAACAGTGCTTTGGATTCAATTCCAAAAAGGCACTTTCTAAGGCAGGGGTAGGGAATTCCCAGAATTCCTGAGCCAGCATGGCTGGCTCAGGAATTCTGGGAGGTGAAGT
>JANHFJ010002162.1:84236-95960 GCA_032468195.1 Cerberus rynchops
CCTGAGCCAGCTGGCTCAGGAATTCTGGGAGTTGAAGTCCACGAGTCATGAAAGAGCCAAGGTTCCCTACCCCTGATATACATGCTTTCTATTTATTGGTCACTTTTTAAGGGTATAAACCAGTGATAGCGAACCTTTTAGAGACCGAGTGCCCAAACTGCAAGTTTTTCTCTCTCTATTATATGCGCATGGCAGAGACCTAAAGACCAGCTGGCCAGTGGGAGGCAGGGCATCACAGCACTGGCAGTTCTGTAAGACATGAGATCTTTTTCATTTGCAAGCTTCTGTCTTGTTGTTTGCAAGGAAACTTCTGGTTCCCTGCAAACAATGGAGAGAAATGCCATGGAGAAACACGGTGGAGCTGGGGCGATGGTGCGCATGCCCACAGAGAGGGCTCTGAGTGCCATCTCTGGCACCCGAGCCATAGGTTTGCCACTGCTGGTATCTTTCCACTGAGTGCAAAGTTTGAATTGATGTCCTCTTTTGACGCTCTTTGCAAAGTGTTTATCCTGAATAGGCCTGGGCCATCCACTTAGCATTTTTTTAAGAGGCAGAGTTTAATTGTTCTGGGAGGATTCCAATTACCTTGAATGTTTTCAATCAGAGTTCAGACTTGGTTTTGAGGCAGAATCCATTTTGATCAGTCTAATATATGACATTTTATAAGAGAATAGAGAAAGAGAACTAGTATGTTTCACTGCTTGATCTTTCAGCAGGTTTGATCATAGTCCTGAAAAATAAAAAAATCTTCCTTGAATTATTCAATTGTGTTATTAGCCTCAGGAAATTTTTTACCAACTAATTGTAAGTTGATTGAAATCCAGATGCTAAATAAAATTAGTTAAAACAGAACATCATTTTCAAGTTATTTTTATATGCTGTTAGGTTAGTCCCCCCCCTTTTGATCTAATAAAGTAAGCCCATATGGCTGTTTGCAAGGAAGGAGTATTTCCATTTGGTTGCCTTAAATCACCCCATTTTCATACACATTTGGAGTGTCATAAATTCATAACATCTGTATTTTTATTTTATTTTTATTATTAAAGGGGCGAAACCCCTGCTGAATCAGACTTCCAGGTGCTTGAAATAGGTCGGAAATTGGAGATGTATGGCATGAGATTTCACTTGGCATCTGATCGTGAAGGGACAAAAATTAATCTGGCTGTTTCAAATATGGGTGTATTGGTTTTTCAGGTAAGAAAGTAATTTTAAGCATATATTTTTAAATATTGTTCTAAGTTTAATCTTAAGGATCAAGAGTCTAGAATCGTTTCTGAATGAGAAATTAGAGTTCACTTTTAATTTAATTTAATTTGATTTAATTTAATTTACTTACAGAATTTCTATACCGCCCCACTCCTGAAGGACTCGGGGTGGTGCACAGCCATTTAAAACAGAACATATAAAATTTAAAAACAATAAAAAATGTATTAAATCAAAGGCCGAAATAAATATTCTAAGTTAAAATTTACAATTTAAAATTTTAAGCGATTCAACTAATTTAAAACAAATTTATTAAAATCCCGCTAAGTGTCAGGCCAGACCGGCTTGCTGAAATAAATGGGTTTTTAACACGTGCCGGAAGGTCTGCAGGTCCGCAATGGTCCGAATTTTACAATTCTTTCTAACATCCTGAGGCAGATTAAACATTTTTGACTAAATAAATACAAATGATTAATCATATTCTTTGCAGAGAACTCTTCAGTTGGAATCCATACAGTTCATTTCCCCATTGGTTTGCCAATGCTGATGGTTTCAAGCTGAAGCATTACTTTGGCCTGGGCTAGTAATTATGACATGTTTAAAAAAGGAATCATGTTTTTTTGAAAAAAATTGATTATGACATGTTGATTAGTGTAATTAAAATGGTCTGATTCAGGGAGGTTCCCAATAACCTATAACATCTCACCTTTATCTCTGCCTTAATTCTTTTTTACCAAAGTCCTGTAGAATCTTGTTCTTCATATTCAAGAGATAATAGTAAATATTTATGTAGACAATTGTAGCTAAAAAATATTCTGATAGTATTTATTTATGCATATTGTTTAAATCCTGTTCTATGTATATTTTATTTTATTTGTATATTTTATTTATTTGCATTTCTGAACCATCCATTTCCCTCAAAGAGGGACGCTGAGAAATGTGTTTAATCCTGCATTATGTAGATTTCTTCATTTGTTACCTATTGCATTTAACACAGGGCAATATAAAAATCAATACTTTCAATTGGTCCAAAATCCGAAAAATAAGCTTCAAGAGAAAACGATTTCTTATCAAGCTTCATCCAGAAGTTCATGTAAGTATTATCATAATATCTTTTCTATAATTTTAAGTTGAGTTTATGTCCGAGCTGACATTCATGCAGACCATCAAATGAATCTGTTATTTCTGTGACATGTTCAGAGATGTTATTTGATTAGACAAAGATGGCTTCATTTATAATTTGAGAAAACAACCTTTATTTTGTACATGCTCTAAAACCAGTCATGTCAGGTATACACATGGCAATGCATTCCTACGAGAACCAATACACTTTTTCTGTAGTTGTTTCCCTAATATGAAACATACTTCCTCCTGAAGGCTCAAACAACTCTCTCCCCTTCTAATGTTTTGAAAAAATATTAAAACTTTATTTCATCATATTTTAGCTCCATTTCCTCCTGAATACTTGTTTATTCTGTAATTCTAGGGTCCATATCAGGATACTTTGGAATTTCTTTTGGGAGGTAGAGATGAGTGCAAGAACCTCTGGAAGATATGTGTTGAGTATCATACATTCTTTAGGTTATCTGATCAACCAAAACCAAAACCAAAACCAGTCTTCTTCAGCAGAGGATCATCTTTCAGATACAGGTATGATATAACTAATTTTCTTTGGTTCCAAAAAAAGCATTCAAGAAAGCTTTTTTTCTCTTTTTTATCCTAAAAATTTAGGATCTTATTACTAAAGAAATTAAAAGCACAAATTTAAATATGGTTCTCATGAGATTTTAAAAACATTTATATTTATTGTTTTACAGCGGACGGACACAAAAACAATTGGTGGATTATGTTAGAGACAGTGGTTTGAAGAAAGTTCCTTATGAAAGGTAATAAACTATTTGTGGTGTAAACCAGCAAACTGTTACTATTTTGGAATTTATCTTATGTGTTCCTTAGTCTTTCTTCTAAAATAATGGCATTCTGCTATTTATATTTAGAATAAGTTTATAACTGTACATTTAATTTCATTTTCTTTCCTAATTTTAAGTTATAGTTTTCATGTTTTTAGTAACAACTTGGTCTTTTTGAATTCAAGATTTACTAAATTTAGTGAAGTTATTTTGATAATTGAATCTTAGGCAGGATGGATTAATTTAAACACTTTCACTTCAGATAATGTTAGTTGGAGGAATATCTTACATTTATTCTTCATATATATGTGTTCATTACTACAATAATCACAGCAAATGTTATCTCTTATGTCAGGGGTTCCCAACATTTTCTATACCCCACACCCCTAGAACACTTATATTCTCACACCCCTTAAAATAAATAATTATATGCATTTAATTATACACATACACTGTAAGTTTGAAACTTCTAAACACAAGTTTTTGCACCCCCTGGAATATTGTCCCTGTTGGGAACCCCTATCTTATATAGAGTAGTATTTGTAACCTTTGAATTGCATATCCTAATCTCGTAATCGCTTGTTGTTGCAAAAGTAAATTTGGGCTCTATCTCATCTCCAGTAGAAAAAAGAGTTGTGTTGGGTATCAGTAAACATAAGAAATTGTAATATGGAAAGGCAGGCTATTAGTCCTGTGGGAAATGTGGCCCAGGTCTGCTGCATGATTAGTATGTATTTTAATGCTAAAATATTGAGTTAGACATTCTTTAAATCTCTAGTATCTTTGAAGTTGTATGAATACTATGTTTGGTGTATCTGAAATCAAGAAAGAAACTTCATAATCTACAGCTTCCTAAAATATACATTAGAATAGGGGCTGTTTAGAAATCTACATTCTATGCAATGTGACAACCTTTTCAGAATGTGGAACTAGAAGGAATGATTTGGATTGCTGGACAGGTAGGTTGGAGGTCTGTTTTGTCAGAGCCATTGTTTTCCTCCATCTAGATATTTGATAGTCTAAACTTCAGAAATCCTATTGCATGTTCAACCATCACCAGAGTTAGGATGATGGGAAAAGGAGATAAAATGAGATCTAAAGAATTCTCTAAGTAAGTCAGATTGCCTCCATTTTTGCTTAATTATATTTAGGATTTAGTTGGCTTTTACTGGTTTTTTCTTAAGCAATATTATTTTAGATATTTTAATACTGGGCTTACTTTATATAAAAACTAACAACTATTATATTTGTATATTTTTCTATTTTGAATATTGCAGTTCTAATTTGTAAACAAAAATTTCTAGGATGTTAAATTATGAATGTAGAAAGAGAAAGTTCTGAGTTTCATCTTTTTACACAGTAAATCAGCTTGAGAGACAATCTTGTAAAATAATTACTTTTTTAACTTGTCTACAGCAGAAAGAGAGCTTGGCTTATTTCTCAGTTGCATGTATCAACTTCTTTGTTTACAGGAGGCATAGCAAAACTAGAATGTCTGCTCACACCTTCAGTCCTGATGCACCCAAACAGGTTAGTCTTGAAATTAACCTGTTTTAAGTAAAGTATCATGATTAAAAAGATTATGAAAATCACTTGATGCTTCTTAAATTTAAAATATGCATTGTCTTTTTTTACTTCTGGTAATGGTATTAGATAATTGTGCATTATGTACCTTACAGAACTGTATTAATGTACTTTATATCACTGTGTGCTATATTAATCAAAATGTAGTTTGCAAAAGCCTACAAAATAGGATTGTCTTGACAGGAAGAAGATTCAAGTTTTTTAATCTCAATTTCCCCCATACTAAATTCCATATGCCCCTGCCACAACCAGGTCTTAGTTTCAGGTTTGCTATGGAGGTTGCAAAAAGGGTGTACTGTTTAAATCTATCAGCAAAATATAAATGGATGGAACGGTGCAATTTGTCCAAGTTGTTTTACTAAATATAATCTCTTTTCAATAAGGAATTTAAGCAATGAGGGGCAAGAATTACCAGTATATATATATATTTTAAAAAATATTGCATAATAACTAAACTTTTCAGTAAATGTAATTTCTGATAGGAATGTAGATTTGTATGATTGTTGGAATATAGTTAGCATAGTCATATAATTACTGATCTTAGTCATCTCTCAAGTTCAGAATTTGGAGCTAGCATAGTTTTCCAATTAGACCTTTGTTAAACTGGATCAACTGCTGATTTTCAACAGAGAATCTCTCATAATTATAGACTACTCTGACCACCATCATTCCTTTAAAGCTGCATCATTAAAACTGGATGAATTTATTTAATCATGTGGATATCTTTCACCTCCCAGTCATAAAATAAACATAATAATCTGCACTTTTCTCCTTAATAGGACCCAAATAAGGCAATGTCTATACAAAGGAAACATTTAATGAACCCATACCAGACACTTAAAATATCTAAAATCCATTTAAAATAGTTGGGACATAGCTTTATCAAATTAACACAAAAAAAATTGTATGCAATTTCAACAAACCAAGTAGTAATGAAAAAGAAAAGTCAGACCAAAAATTTAGGCTAGATATTTAAAATCACAAGGTTTGCAATTTCAACTTGATCTTAAACTGGACCGAAAAAAAGACAGTTTAGATCTTATACTGTAGATATCATGTTACAGTTGTGACAGAAAAAGGAAGTAGCAGCTATACTCAGTTCTCAAAATATATCAACTCTTAATGGTGACACACGTAAATGCCCTGGCTCGGCATTCCAAAATCACTGAGTAATTCATACAATCTTATTTGTTTCCGACTCGTAACTTCTTTGCATACTTTAAGTATGAATTTCTGGCTATTTCTCAATAAAACCACTATTCCTGCTTGGTGTGAAAATGGTATCATTTCTGCACATGCATACACACACACATATATTTACATTGCACTTGCAGAACTTCAGAGATGCAGATCCCTTATCAAAAGTACTTGCAAGCCAGCTATTACCATTCTAATAATAATCTACTTTTACTTGATTTGCAAACTGTTTGACCTTAATCTCTCCTATTATATGTTTGCCAATATAGAGGCATTTGTTAGAAAATTGATAAGAGCGGAATGATGTGGGTTCAAAGAAATTTGTTTTCTACATTGTTCTGTAGATCACTTTTCTTCAACAATCCTGTTTTACACCTAGAATTTTTCTTCTGCCTGCTAAGTCCTTTGACTCCACCAACCATCTCACTTTGCTACATGTACTCCCATAAGTATTGCCACCAGTATAATCTTACAATGAAAATGCAGGAATTACCTGTAGTTATGTATATTATGAGAAGCCAGTAGAATATTCATTTACTAAAGTTACAAAAAAAAACATGGTATAGGTCAGGGGTGGGCAATTATGGCTCCTTCATGACTCATGGACTTCAAGTCCCAGAATTCCTGAGCTAGTCATGCTGGCTCATGAATTCTGGGACTTAAAGTCCACGAGTAATGAAGGAGCCATAATTGCCCACCCCTGGTATAGGTAGTCCTCTATTTACAACAGTTCCTTTAATGACTGTTTGATGTTACAACAGCATTGAAATAAGTGACTTATGACAGTTTTCCACACTTTTGGCTATTGCAGCATCTCCATAGTCATGTGATCAAATTTCAGGTGCTTAGCAACTTTTGCAATTACTTAACAAGCAAAATCAATGGGGAAGCCAGATTCACTTAACAACCCCTATTACTAACTTAATCACTGCAGTGATTCACTTAACAACTATGGCAAGAAAAGTCACAAAATGGGGCACAGCTTACTTAACAAATGTCTCACTTAGCAAGAGAAATTTGGGGCTCAGTTGTGGTCATAGGTCGAGGATTACCTGTATGTCATGAAGTATATGCATATACTCATACACAATTACGGTGAAATGCATTTAGATTTGAAACATTTCTATCAATTTGTATAGCTTTGTTTGTAATTGAAGTAATTCTGGGTGGCTGACAAAAATTTAAAAATATAATACAAATACCGCATAAAATATATTTCACAATGAACTAAAATACAAAGCAGCTGTCACACTATAGCAATAGTATGGACTCACATATTCTTTTAACTCTCATTCTCATGAAAATAGTCTTTCAAGACATTCTGAAATAATATAGCATTTCCTTATGTGCAGTTTGTTTTGATAGTTACATCAAGAAATTTGGTAGGGCAAAACTGTCATTTAAACAACCAACAAATGTCACTCTACTGTGCATTGCTAATGTTAGTTGCTATGTTTGCAGAAAAACAACCAGGCTCAGAAAACAGTAAGAACCCAAATATTCGATTGCATTGCTATTTGGATAGTAATGTAAAAGTCACATATCTTTTCTAGTTATGCAGCTTTTATATTTCTCTGCATTATAACAAAAATAAAATGGACTGCTAAAACCTGGAAATGGAATAAAGATAAAAAATATTTTTTTGATATTGAGATATACATGTTATTCTAGTTTCATGATCTTCGAGAATAAGTTCCTAAGCTAATTTATATATTTTATGTTTGATCTTTTTAGATTCATGATGAAATAATTAATAATAAATTTTCTTTTCTCTCCAGAGTATCTCATTTACAGAGGGGTTAAGAATCCCAGCATCCAATTCATGCACATATGCCTCCTTCCATATGGATAATTTATTACCCTCAAACATTGCCAGCTTGTCCTCTTTGACAGAAAGCAATTCCTTCTTTTTGGAACCCAGAATGTCGCATGGAGGGAGCTTGTCAGCAGAAGGAAATAGTATAATATCAGAAGAAACTGGGAAGAAAGTGGTACAACAGCCTGCATCACCAAATCTCCAGTCATTCCAAGGTGTTGGGATTTGTAATGTTGAAGAAAACTGCAGCCCCATTTGTTGTGAGGTTGAGAATCATTGTGCTTTAGAAATAGCAGTAGACAAGTATAGCAAAGAAGGCAGGATAACTTACAACAATGACAATGATGAGGATGAGGATTTTACCACAAACATGGTCATTGCTGGTAAACAGCGTCAACTTCAAGGTAGGGATGCCCCTCTTGTAAAGCTGGTTAGTTCTCAGCTTCATGTTTCAGAGGAGTTCATTGATGATGATCCAGCTGAAATCTCCTTTTTTGCTGGAGGCTCTGAAGCTTTTTCTTATTTGTATGAGGGCCTAGATTTAAAGGACTCTAATCTTTCCAAGTGTCTCTCAGATTCACCTACTTTAACTAAAGAAATTTTGCAACAGAATATGATATCCTCTCGTTCAAGTCCTGATAGATACTCAATTGAAGCAGTAGATATGAATGTGGATGATGAATTTGAATTCGAAGGAGATAGTGATTTCAATGGAAATCAGCAGCCATCAGATACCTCAGAATTATTTGAAGTTAAAGCACAGGCAAGCAGAATGCAAAGTCTCCTGAGCCCTTCTGAAACTAGTTCACTGATTAATAACCAGTCTGAAAGTAGCTCTCTCAACAATTTAACATTAAATGGCACACCATTTATGCATACTTACAGCTCTGCAAATCAGTCTGAAGCTAGTTCTATGGTGAATTTTCCAGCATATTCAGTTCGTTCTGAATCAAGCTCAGCTCTTCAGTTCACTGACATTATTGACCAGTTAGAACAGCTGAGTTACCCTCCTACCACTACAGAAGACTCTAGTAGTTCTGATGATTCATGGGATTCAGAATCTGCACTTCCATTAGATATAAACCTCTTTTTTAGCAATCCTTTTGCTCAAGCTACAGTAGAGAATTTCTCTCTTGATTTTCAGAATAATCTCAAAAATCTCACTAAAGAAGATAAGTCAGAAAACACATGCCCAAACCATTAATATTTGGGATGATATGGCACATTAATTTATGCTGATTAGAATCAGATTTTTTAAAAAAAAACTGAGCATCATTTTTTCCTGATTATTATTTTCAGTCATTGGAATATAAATTTGTAGACTAGATCATTATTGTTGATTCTAATCATTCTAATTTTTTAAGGCATCAAGAGCAAGTTATATTGCAGTTAAGGCATCAGTAGTAAATACAAGACATTATAATATATATTCATTTATTAAATATTTTAAAACTTTTTGTTATAAAAATAATATTGTATGGTATGTGTATGTATGTTTGTGTGTGTGTGAGAGAGAGACAAGTCCTGAGTTACATTTTCCAGAAGCCCTTAAAATATTTGCCCATTTTTTCAGCAACTGTTCTGTTTGTTACTGAGGTTAACTCTATTATCTTACAAAAAGAAGCATGCTTTTCAGAATTGGAATGAAAACTAAGGCCCATCTGCAGTTTTGAAATTAAGCTATCTATAAGAAGTTGTATAACACTTAACGTTCTTGCCCTTTCTATTTCTAGAATTTACAAATTACATGCTTTTTAAAAAAAAAAGTGCAATTATTAATATACTGCATTGCCTGCATTTTCAGTATAGATAGATAGAAAGAAGATATAATTCTTTATTGGCCAAGTGTGATTGGACACACAATGAATTTGTCTTTGGTGCATATGCTCTCAGTGTACATAAAAAGAAAAGATACATTCATCAAGAATCTAGTTCTTATATTCTCAGGTATTAGGAATATGTGAATGTACTGGTACATTTTATAGTAGGAGCTAAAAGTACTTTTTCACAACCATGTATCCATTTTATAAGATCCCCAAACTATGAATGAATGAATGAATGAATGAATGAATGAATATAATATAATATAAAACAGCATTCTTGAATAAAGCAAACTGAACATGCTGGACCAACCAGTTTCTTCACTAACCTTTAAAAAAAAATCTGGATGTAGGCAGCATACTATGCAATGAAATGCTGATTTGGGTAATGAAACTACAGATTCATAGAATTCAATAGAATTTTGCATGGAAAAGTGTGAATGTGTACACTAAATGTCCAGTTCTTTCTGTTGTTTAAAAAAGGGAGCTTTCCTTGTTTTCATGATTCTTATTCTATTTCTTTTAACAAAGTTATGAAGAGCTGTTTATTCATTCTTAAACAATCTATGATATAGAGGTGATTTTTTCATCTGCAATAGTCTGAATTCCTCAAAGCTTTTAAGTTTTAAAATTGGTTTTTCTTGGCAAGATGTTTTATAGAAAAAAATTCTCTAATAAATAGAGGCTGATCCTCTAATGATCAACAATCAGGCAGAAAAATACAGTGGCGGTGTTTTTCAGATAGGAATGTTAAAGATTGTGTGCAAAATAATTATGGTTTCAGATAGTTGCAGCAGCCATATCAATCCATATAATTCTATTATATACTGATAAGGTATTTGATTGCAACAGATATAATATGATTAGGTACAGTATATTTTGGATACATTCATTTTGTATAGTATATTATTATAGATCCGTATTCATTCTATATTAAAATAGTTACTTCGATCAATTTAAAACTTGTAAGAAGATAGGTGGTGTTGTGTAGCTAAAGAGCCACACACAGTTGAGCTTTGGAAGAACAATATTTATGTTACTATGTGGGTGTCATAGCAAGTGTCAGAGCTGATGGATTGGCTAATTTTACATAAGTTAAATAGGATCAGAGCTGATTACCGATTGAACAGGAGATTACAGAACTAGACCAAGAATTCTTTTAAAAATCTGAAAGGCAATGGCAAACCATTTTACAAACACCCAACATGGACATATCTCTATTCACCAGGAATCAAGTTTAACCTGAAATGTATTTTACTGTTGTTTTTGTAGACTCAAATACTTCAGCTCTAATTTCATTTTTAATTATTATTAACTCTTAATTGGGTAGAATTATGCTTACTTAACAGTCTTGTTCACTTGAGATTTCACTTATACTAATCATAATTCGATAATACTATTACTATAAGGTATAATACATATCTTTAAAATGTTTCTTTAGGGCATTATTTAAAAATCTGTTCATATTCATTCTTACTTTTTCATTTTGTGAATTTTTAAATATTACATGGCGTGATTAGAATTTTATATCAAAATTCTTAATATTGACTGTTGGTTACTCACCTTTTTATGTTAAACTTCCTCCTAATAAATGTTACATATTAGAGGGCATAAAATGACTAAATAAATACTGTGGGCTTTATGCTAATCTTAAGGAATAAATGATATTGGTAAAATTTACTTGTAGCATATTAGGTCATTTAACCACTAAATAATGAAAAAAAACATTCCTAGGTACAGTTCTTTGAGAAGCTGCAATTAAAGAATGAGGGCATTCCTTCAGTAGGAGTATATAAAAAATACATTATAATTCCATTAGTGGCAAAATATAACAGATTGCCTTCACAATGTACTGTAATTACTTTTATTAAATGTTTTATAATGCAAATTATTTGTGCCTTGGTATAAGCAATTTCATGTTACTGGTGTTTACTTATTAGGAAAAATATTCTTAGACTGGAAATTCTTAGTTATTTATCATGATGATCTACATAATATGAATGCTGTATACACCTTTGTTTCTGTTGAAATTTATTATATATCTACAGATTTGTATTGGTAATTTTGAAATTCCATATCCAATAAAATTAGAAAGTATTCAATATAAATAAGGACACATGTTTTAACTTTTGTTCCTTGCTCTTTCTCAAAAGAGAATCATTATTGATTTTCTCAGACTTTCCTGATTTGTTGT
>JANHFJ010002164.1:51733-65023 GCA_032468195.1 Cerberus rynchops
CTCTAAGACAGTTTCTCATTCAAATTTTTAGATTATCTTTATATTTACAACATAGTGTAGATATAGGAAATTGGCAGATAACAGTCAGTTGTCATATGCTTGTTCAATAAATTATGATTCTTCTTCCAAAAATGAGACACTGTTTATACTTTGGATTTTTCAGAAACCATCCTGGAATCCAACTTCACTTGTATCAATATCATGTTCCTTTCAGAAGAGAAAAAAAATATTAAAGTACATCATACATCATCGTGGACTCTGCATTCCTAGCTTTTAAAATTTTAAAGGTATCATTGGAAAATATTATCTGAAATTGACTTTAGTAAACAAAGAATTTTTAGAGATACTTCATCAGTAACTCAGCTCATTCTATTAACTACCTAACTTTATTTTTTCTCTATAATGTACTGCCTCTAAAATTCTGGATATTCCCATGTCATATAAATCAATATACATAGAACTATTCTGAGGAATATTGCGGTATGGAATTTGCTTTTTAAAGAGACAATAACCTTCATAAGGAGACCTTGGAAAGATTAGACACTTTGCATAACACTAGCCACTTCTGGATACATCATAAAAAAATGCTAGTACAGACTGTACTTCATGTAATATATGGCTGCTTTCATAGCATCAGAGCTATATTATGTTCAGTTGTGAAATACTTCATGAAAACAATTTGAAATATTCTGAAATAACCAGGCCTAAATACTATAAATACAAATTAAAATTGTTAAGGAATTAGATGTATCCTTCATGTTTTCTCAAAATTTTATCTCCCTCTTAAGAAATAATCTTGGTGCGGAATCATGTGTTAAGACTAAAATCTAGTAATCTTATTTCTATCTAGTCTGCAGTCATGAGTAAAAAATGCAGTCTGCTTCATGCATCAGAGTTACATGTGAAATTTGAAGAGGAAGGAAGAAATATATAAATGCTGTTTAGATGGGAGCGTCACTGTGTTCAACTGTATGCAACTTCCTTTGGGCCACATAACTTAAAATGGTATCTTGGAGCTGAACTACAAAAAGAAATGTGGCCATGTACAATCATTTGAAAAATCAGCAAAAAGTAAAATATATTTTAATTCCCACATACTCAGTGATCACCATTCCTGTGTATCTTCCAATTAAGAGTTAAATGAACCATCAAAATATCTCAGACATACCCTTATACACAGAGAGAGAGAGAGAGAGAGAGAGAGAGAGAGAGAGAGAGATGTGGCGGGGAGGGGGGAGACTGTCAATACTGGGCTACAGAACCTAAAGAGCTGGATTATGTTGACCCATTGGCCACAGGATTTAGATCAAAGATACCTTTTATAGAAACAATGCACAATTATCTTTACCTTAAAAAAATTCTCCAGGAAGTATGTCAATATTCTTAATTTAAAAACTATATTTGTATGATTTTATTATGCTACTTCCAAACTAGCATGCTAAGATCAATAAGATATCCACTTTTTCACCCCAATATTTTGTATTCTCCTGTACAGAGAGTCTACAGTTAATGTTAATTGGGCTGGACGCTCTGTTGTTAAGTGACAGATAAGCTATTAAATTAAAAAGCCACGTGTCCACACCACTTACAATGGCAGTTCTGGCCGTCCCAGTTGCTATCGTTAAGTGATGATCACATGGGTCACATTACTGCAACTTGTGACTTTTCAGCAGCTTCCATGTTGACTTTTTGTCAGAAGACATCAGAGAAGGTCACAAACCACAATCACATGATCATGGAATGCTTTAAAGTCATAACTATGAGCCAGGTGCCAAGATAGCAATCATGTGATTAGAGGGACATGACAGCCATAATTACAAGGATCAGTGGTTACTACACATTCAGAGTACCATCATATGTTTGAATGATTGCTGAAGAGTAGTCATTAAATGAGGACCACCTGTAAAACCATTATATATGGCTGGAAGAAAAATGTTTAATAATTACTTGATTTAGCTTCTTGAACTCCACCACTTGAAAGAAAATATGCTCCAGTATATGTTTGGCATCTTGCTGTTCCTTTGGCAGTTTATTAGTTACCCCTAGTATATCACCACATTTTCTGACATAGAATTCCAGATCATCTTCAGTACCTAATAAAATACAAAAAAGTATTACTACACATAGATGCAAGTATTATTTGGAGCCATGGTACATATTTCTGTAAAGAATTTATAATGTCTTTATAAATATATTTATAATGTCTCATCTTCTAAAGAGGATAAAGTAGTTTGAAACATCTACTTTTATAATTGATAAAAAACATTGCCACAATTGTACGTGAAAAAGATAGTTAACAGCAACTGTGGGGTTTTTTTTAATGTAAAACATTAATAAGTGTTATCTGTCATTCCATCCAATGTTCACACAATTGTTGCTTTCAGCAACAGGTCTACCTACAAGCAATAATAGAAATAATTGGTAAGCAATTAATAAATTGGTGAGATACGAACATATAAAGCGAAGACTATGAAAGAATGGCATTAAAAAATGGCATAAAAAAACTTTCTGTAACCAAGTGACACACTGTAAGCATACAATGGTGTTTTTTAGGTTTATATGTTGTTATAGTTTATATGTTTTTGTATGTTTGTCTAAAAAATAAAAAACTTTATAAAAAAAGAAATAATTGGTAAGCTGAAATTGCTATTGAACTTTGGCTGAAAGGTATTATGAAATAAGTTTTACAAAGTTCAATAAAGCCTAAGCAATTAAATATTTATGGACTGTTATAATGACAAATTATTACATATTTTGTAACTATTATTTGACAGCAACATAACAATCTTTCATGTTTTACATGCATAATTTACATAATTATTTTTAAAACTTATTGCTTATGAGTTTGAACAAATTCGTTTATACAACTGAAAAATAAACCATCTAATGAAACGCCATAATGAAATATATTTTCTTCTGTTGTATTTATTACATACAATAGCCAATTCCATGTATAATAGATTATCTGTTTGTTTCTAATACACTGGATAATTTTATTTTGTTTATAACACTAATCATATAGTGCTATAACTTTATAAGTTTTCTCTGAATATCGATGATCTATCTTTATTATACAGATTTTTCTATTATCACAGAAATATTCTCAATATTCTATAGTTATTTAGGCATATAGTGTCTCATTATTCCAGTTTACTTTCATATTTTAAAAGCAATTCATAACCAAATATAATTTAGTATCAGGAAACATTTAGTTTTATAGAAATAATAATAATGAGAATTATAGTGCAGAGACAGTAATGTTTAAAATTAATTAAAATGTATGCCTTAAAGATTTAAGAACAGTCTTGACAGATGTTAAGAAATTATGTGAATTATAAATCACTTTACTAGAGATTTAAAACTAAGAACTAAATCAGAAAAAGGGTTCTTTAAACCAAAGGCCAAACTGAATACAATAACAGATGTACCACCTGCCAATACTTCACATTTCTCTTGAATACAATACATTTCTCTAGCTACAATACTTCTGATCATCTTAAAAGTACAGTGGTCTAACAACCCTATTGATCTCTCCAAAAGTAGAGATAATAGAATTTCCATGTCTATGTTTGTGGGAAAGTCTTCTCTCCTGATCAAGAATTTATGGGTTTGTTCCTCATGCTTTCTTCTCCAATTGCAAGATTTTCAAAATTGACTTTTTGTATCAAATATAAGTATACTGATATACTTTTTATATCAAATATAATCCTAAAATATAGGATCCCTAAAATAAACTGTTAAAATAATGGGTCAAAATTATTTTTACCATAAACCCAGTCATGAAGAAATTGTTATTTGGATATACTTGTGTAACACCTCCCCCACCATATTCATTATTTATAAATTAACACTTTTAGAGATAAATTCTATTCTAGAAATAGAAATAACAGGAAATTATAGATCCAAATTTGGCCAACCTTAGTTTGGAATCATAGCCCACTGTGGAGGATTCAAGTTGCTGAACTATTCAACCGTTCTGCAAATTAGGTTAACAAACTCACCACAAATGTTTAAACTACTTACACTTGTTTGTTATTTGGGCGAGGCGCGCTTTCTCAGAAGAAAAAGTTTCATCCAAATCAAACAAGTCCAGGCTGGGAGGAGGCAACTCTCTAAAGGCTGGTGGAAAAACCTAATAAGCAAAAAGGTGAAACAAAAATATTTGATTTGCTCGTTTTTTTTCCAAAAAAATAAATATTGGTGTAGGATACTAATCAAAGCATAACCTACTCAAAATCATTATTTCTATTAGCCTTTATCTGAAATTTTAATCTTTCCCTCAAAAACTTGATTCACCTTTACAGGTCTTATAATGTGCCACCTATCCATCTTTTGTAATTTTCACCTCTTAATATAACTGCTACTCTGGCTATTTTTTGCTAATGGATCAAATCTTATATCCAGAATCAAAATACTTATTTTCCCTATATACTGATTTTATTATAGTAACAACAAAAGACAACGTTACTCACCGCTGGCTGGAGTGCAGGTAAAGGTGTTTCAAACTGTGGCTGAATTAGCTGAAGTGGTTCATATTTCACATTCAGCTGTTCATAAGACCTGTAGAATACAGTTAGTTTATATAATCTGATAATAAATGTAAAACATCAAATTGATAATACAGAACGTAAGATTACTAAAAGTATACCTCTAAAGACTAGGGAGCAAGTTCTACAAAGCTGCACAGGAGCAACCTCAAAATAACTCTGATTAGGATTACACTGCAATAACCCTGTGGACTTCACATAAGGATAATATTTTGACCCATATAATTGAAAGCATTCTACTTTAGCATTAGAATATAAAATTCTAAAAATTCTGATGCAAAAATAGAAACTTACATAGAACGTGAGCAATGAAGTGCTATTGGTCAATAAGGAAAAGGGTGTTATATATTAAGGCGATAGTCCAGAAATGGTAATTCTTAGAATAAACATGGTATCAAGAACAGGCTAATGAGAAGTTTTGGTTTTTTAAAAAGGTGCAACTAATTCTTAGGCAGATGTATAAACAAAAAAGAGGTCGCTGTGCTACTTGTTATATTGAGGAAACACTGGGCATCAGTGCAACAAGTAGCACAGCTATAAGAACCATATAAGAACTCTTTTCACAATTCCACTGGGAAACACAATCTCCTGCACAGAAGAGAAAAATAAACTTTCCTGGCTACAGCCCATTATTATTTGCTTCTCTTTCTGAATCTGGGATAATATAGCTCATATCTCTTATAACTTTAAAACATTCTGGTGCATACATGGAAATCTATTAGCTTATTTGTTTGCTTTCTTGAGAAATATATAGAGATATATTCTCTATAGATATTACGATTTTCCTTGCCACCTATCCAAAATAGAGTACGATTATATATACGTTGTAGATCTGTAGATTTCCAGGGCAATGCATGCAATATTTAAATTCAAGCATCTTATAATGTTCAATCGTTAAAATGCAAGGAGTATAATTTGTTATTGTGTTTTTTAAAAAATAAGCTATTGTTTTAAGAATAACAAATACTCTCAAATGCTGACTTAATAATTTTCGGAAGTGCTGTAGTATCTAGTTGGTAAATAGACATATCAAACAGTGTTGTAAAGTCTCGTGGATTCTCATCTCCCTCTTGCAGGCAAACTCGTAATCGTTCTGACAAAGTGGCTATATCAGGAAGCATTGTATAATCAGAAATCTGGAAAAAAAAAATAAAGTAGCAGCTGGGATTTTAAAAAATGGGTGTTAAAATATTTACATACTAATATATAATTAAGATATGTAAATATATAAGAAGTCTATTCTAATTTCTTGTCAAGATGCTAAACCTAGCAGTATGTGGGTAATCCTAGACTTACAGTCACAATTGGGACCCGAATTTCTGTTGCTAAGCAAGACAGTTGTTAAATGAAGGACACCCGATTTTACAATCTTTCTTCCCACAGATCTTAAGCAAATCACTGCAGTTCTTTACTGAATCACATGGTCATGAAACAAATCCAGATTCCACACTGATTATGCTGATTGGAAGATAGCTGGGAAGGTTATAAATGACAAATCACATGGCCCTGGGACACCGCAACCATTATAACTACATGTTGGTTGACAAGCGCCTAAATTTTGATACCATGACTGTGGGGATGCTGCAAGAGTCCTAAGTGCAAGGATTGGTTATAAGTGACTTTTTTCAATGCTGGGTAACTTCCAACGGTTGCTAAACAAATGGTTGCAATTTGAGGACTACCTGAATTCAAAACAATCTGTTCTTTCTTCAGACTGTGAGCCAATACATCTCCTAGTACAACACTTTTGAATAGCAAACTGCTTTAAATAACAAAATACTTTGGTCAGAATATATTTTTGTTAACACTGATTGTAAAATTATTTTTTGTTGTGAAATCCAACTAGGAAAGGTGGTAGTGAAAGGGAAGCATTGAATATTGAAATAAAGTACAATCGTACATTTTTCTTAATCAAATAAAACTTTTAACTGTGACAAGTTATTAATCAAAACAAATATTTTTATGATTCTGACAATAGATTTTCAGTATAATCTAAATTAGTTCAAAGATCATAACAAAATATTGAAACTTTGGCCATGGTAATTATAACATTTCAACAAGGAGTGGCATGTTGAATTTCTCTTTGGAGCTCAGATGGCCCCATTCAGGTCATTCTTCTTAAAAAGGGTAAAGTCCCAATTTCTAAGGACCATCTTCCCATCTAATCTAATCTAATCTAATATGGAACTGTATCGTAAAGTCAGTTCAATACCATATTACTGAAGTATTGACTTGGAAATTTTCTGACTGGCTTAAGTTACTCTTCTTTTCCACCGGGCTAGCTCCTCTAATACTGGTTGAGAACTTTAATTCCTCTTGAAACCAGGTATTCTATGGAAAACTAAAATTATTAGGTGAATGAGTACTATCTGCACACTTAAGTAGCCTGCTCTGGATTTAACATACAAATTAACTTATAATCTTTGTCTGTTTCTGATCAGATCTACTTATATATTCTTCCCAATAAAATATTTCAACCAAGTAACAAACCCAAATTCAGGAGAGGTTTTCTTTGATCAAAGTTAATGTCCTCCCAACAATGTCACTGAGAGGAGATACTGACATGTTCAGCTTCAGGGTAAATTGTACTTCTGCAGTGAAGGAACAATTCACATGCTGAATCATGTTGTTTTATATTACTTCTATTCAAATAAAGCTCTGCAGGAGTTGCTATTTCCTTTCTTCCTCCAGTTGTTATTATCAGTTCAGCCTGATTCCATCTCACAGTATGTTGCTAACTGTTCTTCTATGGTCTGCACTGTGCCTCAATCTGTCTTTAAGCAGTTTTTTCAGCCTCCTAATTCTTACTTTAAAGAATTGTTAGACTAATGTAGGTTATTTGTCCAGTAAATTATCTATATTTATTATGATTTTTAATTAGCCTTTGTTATCTTCCTTTAATTTAGGAATTATATTTTACCTGAAATTTATTCATTACATCTATAGCCTTAATTTAAGGCTTAGAGTTACATTAAAAAGAAAATCACATGCAAGTATGATACGTTGCGCTATTTTTTTAACTAATTTTAAATTTCAAATATTTATCTCAAAATAATTATATCTTGCTCCTTCAAACTTAATTCTATTTGTGAAAAAAGTGATCTATCATTTTCATTACATGCCTTACAAATTTGTTTAATTTTTGTACTATTTTGTAACAACTTGTGCAATAAGCCTTATGTACATCAACACATACACATACAGTATTTACTTACTTCTGGATCTTCTGCATCTATCTGATTTAAGTGAATGTCGTTTGTTGTAAGCCACTGGAAAAGTACTTCCTAAGAAACCACAGCATACATTTGTAAAGCATTTAAACAAACTATCATTAAAAACCTGCCTCCATAATTCAATTCCTTCATTCCCTTATCAATGTGAAAGTTTGATTACCTTTAATGGGCTTTATAAGTTTTTATTGTATTAGTGAATTAGTGTATGGTCTAGAAATCAAGTATTAAGTGTTTAAAATTACTTGAATTGTCTGACAAATATTGTATCTGCATAAAATGCATTATCCCCAATTAAGGTAACTGTAACTATCAAGGACAAAGAAAAAATTGTTTTCAGGAAAAAATGTAACACAAAAATTGG
The DNA here is from genome assembly GCA_032468195.1 of Cerberus rynchops. Classification (NCBI taxonomy): domain Eukaryota; kingdom Metazoa; phylum Chordata; class Lepidosauria; order Squamata; family Homalopsidae; genus Cerberus; species Cerberus rynchops. The sequence goes on from JANHFJ010002164.1 coordinate 59,875, forward strand.
CTGGCTTAGCATCAGTGTATCAAAAAAGAATAAGAATATGGTATATTTGATTGAAGCAATATATTTACAGTATATTTATTTATTTATATCAAGATTTGTATACCGCCCCTTCTCCCAAGGGACTCGGGGCGGTTCACAGCCAAATAAAAAACACATACATAAACAATCTAAAAACCCATTAAAAGAATTACATAAGGCTGATAAACATTAAAAATTAACAATTAAATTTAGCATTAAGATCAATAATTAAAATAAATAAAAATTTAAATATAAAAGTTTAAAATTGCAAACAAGAACAATTTAAAATTTAAACCCAGAGGTATCAGGCCAGACCAGCTAGCTGGAAGAGATGAGTTTTTAACGCACATCGGAAGGCTCGGAGGTCAGTATATACATCAAAATCAGACATATGAACAGTCTGGGTGCTATTCATTTAGATACAATTTCTGCTTATTGATAACTGTCTTTCCTGTGTTCCATGCCTTGGAAATTTTTCTGAGTGATATATTCCAACAATGAGTTCCCTTTGATACTTTGTAAGCTCTTTGCAAACTATGGCTTTTGCTGTAAGAGGCAACTGAGTAAATGTCAGAAAAATCCTAGAATAGCTGAACTTTATATGGATTTGATCAGTCATTTTAATTGATGGCAGGTCAATTAAAGTATCGACAGTCAGTTTGAATGTGATTGTTAATTCTGAACATAGCCATAATCCCTACTTATAGGGTATGCACAATTATGCAGCCACATTATTCTATATTTTTATTTTTATTTTCCCCCTAAAAGATTTCAGTTTGTTTTTCAATTGAATTATACAGCTTTTATATTATATTTTGGTATGATTTTTTACATCACAAAAACACATTTTAATGGGTGTGTAGACTTTCTATAACCACTGTATATTGTTCAGTAAAAACAACTGTTCTAAATATGAAATGTTTATATATTTGTTTTGGTCTGGTTTTCATATTGTGAGCGGTAGAATAAAGTATTAAATATCAGATTTTTTTTTACCACAACTTTCTTTTAATAGGTGGATTTGTATGTATGCCTATTATGTGGCAGTGGAAATGATGAAGATCGTCTGCTCCTATGTGATGGCTGTGATGATAGTTATCATACTTTTTGCTTGATACCACCTCTTCATGATGTTCCCAAGGGAGATTGGAGATGTCCCCAGTGTCTAGCTCAGGTAATACAGATTTTAGCTTTTATCCCCTAAAAGATAAATTATCAGTATTAAAAAACAATTGTATGAAACAAAAGTAAGTTTTTCTTTGATTTGACTCTTATTTTGGATAAGGCATCTCACTTTTTACTTCCACATAACTCTGTTTAATATGTAATCTCCCTCATTGCTATGAGAGCCAATTTATTCACAGTTCATTATTCAGTTAATTGATTCCAATTGGTGGAAGGGGATTGAGTCCAATGCCCCTGCTCTATAGGTTGACTGAGGACACTATACTCTTCTGATTCAAGTTAGCAGGTACATGAAGCTGCTGGGTGAGGTATCTCTGCCTGGGTTGACGAAATGATGTCCTTAGCATTCTTTACCAGTGTGAGAGGTTGTGATATCCTGATGGAGAAGAATAAGTTTTGACTGAACCCTGGTGAGACCAAATCACTGTAGGTCCTAAAACTTCCTGAATTTGGAGATTTTCCATTCTTAACCGGAATGGGGTAGTTCTCCCTAGGCACTGTTGGTGAGCAATTTGCATTTTTCTTATACTCATGATTCTTGTTCAAGTAGTAGATGACGGGTGTAGTTAAGTTTTGCACAGATTCATCTTCTGTGCCGATTGTGTCTGTTTCTGGAATGGGAGTCCCTATTCTTGGTTACGCATGTCCTTTGTCACCATCCATTGGAGTACTGTAATGGGCAACATGGGAATTTTCCTTGAAGATCATTTAGGAGCTGCAACTGGTTTTGAATGTGGCAATACAGACAGTTTTGAGTATTTCACAGTACTCTTATAATATTATTGCTCTGTGAACTCCATTGGCTTCCAGTGAGTTGGTGCAATTCAAGGTCATCTACAAAACTCTGTACATTGTAGAACCAAGCCTTTTGGAGGATCACCTATTGTTTTTGCTTATTTCACCAGAAGTGTCAAGGTGGACATGTACCTGGTCCTTTCTATTAAGCTATGCTTCAAGTGGGACCCGAGGGAGGCGGTATAGAAATCAAATCAAATCAATCAATATGCCTTCTCTATCATAGCACCTATTCTATGGAATAACATTCCCCTGGAAATCTTGATGGTCCTTTGGCCTTTGTAAGAGCTAATTGTTTCCTTGAACATTTGGGTCAGGGTGTTAATAGGTGCACTAGTTATTGCTTGTTATTTCTTACTGATTGTAAGATGGAATTATCTACTTAGGCATCTACCACATGATATATTGATTTATTGTAGCTGAATGTTTTTTTAAATTAATTGAATTTTTTTGAGGTGGTTTTAATTTCTTGTTAGCCTCCCCAAGTTACAGAAGTGAGATGGACTGCCATATTAATTATTTAAATAAATGTATGAATGTGATATTGCTTCTAGAAGAGAGTAAAAATAGTCCCCATAATAATATCCATAATTTTACTCCTTTCCTTTAATTTGAGCATTGCAAGCTCTGGCTTCTATGACCATATTATAAATTCTAGAGTTTGCAAATTTATTTATGTATTTATTAAATTTATGTTACACATCTTGCCACAAGAAATTCATAGTTATATGTTGCATTTTGTTCAGTACTGTACATACAATATTAATTCATTGTTATGTTTAACAGGAATGCAATAAACCACAAGAAGCATTTGGCTTTGAACAGGCAGCACGAGACTACACGCTTCGTACGTTTGGAGAAATGGCAGATGCCTTCAAGTCAGATTATTTTAATATGCCAGTGCATGTATGTTTATATTTTCATTTAGTTTGTACCTTAAGATTTCATTATAGGGGATATTCATGGAATGTAGGGCATATTACTTCATCCTACATGTCCATTCTCTACTTTCAGTTGCACACATTCTATTTTTTAAAAAATGGTATGATTCATATTTTAGTACAAAAACTATTTACTGTAAAATTTATATAGCCTCAGAAAATATATTTACATTCTGCTTGATATTTACTGTCTTATCAATTAGTTCAACTCATTCTTACATGCTGAAATTTTTTCATCTTCCTATTTCTTATGAAAAAAAGTTACACCCAAGAACATCATACAACAATGGGAAAAAAAGATTCCATTAACTGAGAAAATGTTGAAATAACCAGTGACACTTAAGGGTGTTTTTATCTCATCTATAATGCCTATAATGAAATTATGACATATTATTTTGCAAATAAGAATTCCTTTTCTAAAGCGTGTTACCATTATGTGCCCTTGGATGACAGGTATTCTCTTTGATCTGTCTTTTCCAAAACATCTCCTAGGTTTTGTCTAGTAATACAAGGGAAATATGGGGTTGATTTAGTTCCTGGCATTACAGGTAGACTTGCTTAACAACTCTAATTGGGCCCAGAATTTCCATCGCTAAGCAATGTTTCTAGATGAAACATTGCTTGGCGATGGCAGTTCCAGTGGTCCTAGATGCATTTGTTAAGCGAGGACTGCGTTTTCATTAGGCAACAACCCCATTCTTCTATCCTGACACACACACCCCTCCTGCTTCAGCTTCCATCATCTGTCTGTCTCTCCCCTATGTCTTTCCTTTTGGTCACTCTGCACTCTGCCACTGCTACCTTCCCATGTCACTCTATGGGCCCCAGCTGACCTGTATAGTGGTCATAAATGCAACAGGCTGACAAACCTGAATTTTTATCATGTGATTGTTGAGCCACAGTGAACATAACTTCAAAGATTGGTTCAGCAGCCTCATAACTTTGAAGGTTGGTGAATAAACGGTAATTAAGTGAGGCCTACAGATTGTCCTCAACTTACAACCACAATTGACCCCCCCATTTATGTTGCTAAGTGAGAAATTTGTTAAGTGAGTTTTGCCCCATTTTATGACTTTTCTTGCCACACTTGCCAAGTGGATCACTACAGTTATTAAATTAATAACATGATTGTTAAGTGAATCTGGCTTCCCCATTGAATTTGCTTGCCAAAAATTTGCAAAAGGGGATCATATGACACTGGGACACTGCAACCATCATAAAGATGAACCAGTTATCAAACATCCCAATGTAAATTACGTGACCGTTGGGGATGCTGCAATGTCATAAATGTAAAAAGTAGGCGTAAATCACTTTTTCCAGTGCTGTTGTAACTTTGAACAGTCACTAAACGAACTGTTAAAAGTCGAGGACTACCTGTACCTATATGATTTCAATATTAAACATGAAATCACTGAAAGGATTTATTTGACTCCTTTATTTGTTCTGTTTCCTTGTGATTTGTCCAAATGGTTAAACTTTTTAGTACAAATATCTGCTGAATATACCCCTTACAAATTAAATATTTTTTCTTTACTTCCATATTATATCATTTGATTTCTTTTATGCTCCCAGTATGTTTTCATTGCATTTTTGTTTATTTGTTGGTAATGTTTTGTCTGCTTTCTATTCAGATGGTCCCCACAGAATTAGTGGAAAAAGAGTTTTGGCGGCTTGTAAGTACAATTGAAGAAGATGTGACAGTGGAATATGGTGCTGATATTGCCTCAAAAGAATTTGGCAGTGGGTTTCCTGTAAGAGATGGGAAAATTAAACTCCGACCAGAAGAAGAGGTAAGATTTGCTTCTTGATTAATTCAGAATGTAGGTTGCTCAGAAAGATGTGTGACATTTAAAAGAGAATTAGAAATTAGCATTTAGGGCTGAACCTCTTCACTATTTTACTACCAGAAAAGCTTGGAAGAAAGCAAAAGTTATCTTGGTGCTAAAATATTACAGCAGATAAAATGTCAAGTAAACCTCTTGCAGTGTGGGGCATATTTTCACTGCTTCTTTAACTCAAATGAGTATTTTCCTGGGCCCATTCCTGGCTACTATTCAAGCTCAGAGAAGTTGTTGCTAACAGTGAAGCCAAATCAGTTTTGCCTGGTTGAATTCAAATGCTACATAACTCTAAATCTCTTTGTTATTTTATTTGGTCTAAATCAGGGGTCGGGAACCTTTTTGACTCAGAGAGCCATGAAAGCAAAATAT
>JANHFJ010002164.1:122058-137736 GCA_032468195.1 Cerberus rynchops
AAAAAATGGGCCATTTTTTGGCAAAAATAAGCTGTGCAGAGGCTTCTGGAGCCCTGCAAAACGCCTCTGGGGGCTGAGAGAGGGAAAACAAGATGCGTGGAGGCCAAAAACTTCTTTTTCTTGTTTTCCTCTTCCAAAATCTAGGTATGTCTTATACTCTGGTGCGTCTTATACATCGAAAAATATGGTAAGACCTGGTCTTATTTTCGGGGAAAAATGTTATTACTAAAGTATCCCAATAACATCAACATTTTTACATTAATAGTATCACAATCTCTTCCACATTACATCTGATAGGATTTCCATCCCTACAGATATAACATTAATACTGAAAAGCACAATTCATATTTTAACAAAGATGCTATTTAAAACATAATTTGAATTCTATCAACTTATTCTGCTCCAGTTGTACTTTTATATATGAAGACCCACTCAATAATTATTTTGCTGCTCTTGTAATATTATTCAAACTAGTGGCCTGCAGACCAGATGCGTCATATGCAGGCCACGCCCACCCCAGTTCTGCAAAGGCAAAAAATATTGTGTTTGACGCTCATGTTCTTATAGGATACACCCTTTTTTTGCTTGCCACTTCTTGAAAAAACAAACTAATATATACTTACTTTGGAAATCTTCCTGCTGGATTTTCCGATATTTAGGAGGTCGTCCTCTAGAGAAACAAAAAATGCTTTATATAAGTCAAGAGTATTGATAGGGAAATTTGCTATTGTAACTAAATCTTAAATCATATATTGGTGAGGACAGAATCATGTGAAACAAACATCAATGGAATAAGAGCGGCTTGGAAAAGTGCTATACAGGTGGGCTTCACTTATTGACTGCAATTGGGATAGACAAATTGTGATAACCTGGGCGTGGCACTAATGCAACACAGCCAGACAATTGGTATAAGTCCCTTTATTAGCACCAACTTTGCCCCCAATGCCCCGTTTCTCTTCAGTCTGGAGTAAAACTGTAGCAGCTTCTTGCTGTTAATTTCCAATCCAACACGGCAGGCAGAATGTCTGCAATTAATGACTCCAACAAGCCAAGGGAGTGAGGAATCTTCACATGAATTGCAGCCAAATCAGGTAAGCACACAAGAGCACGGCAATAAATTAAATGGTCAGGAAGGAAGTCAGGAATGTTGGGCACTATGAACTAGAGAATCTCAGCGTTTGTTCCCGACAAATGCTCCATCCATTTGCCTTTCCTTTTAAACTTCCTGCTCAGGTGTTCCCTGTGAAGGGACTCAGGGCCCCCTCCTCCCTCGTAAGCCACATAACCCACATTGCTCTCTTCTACATTCTTCCCTGAGTGCCCTAGGATGAGGAGGGAGTGACCCTTGGTCCTCGTCTGAGCATTCTCTCTCCTGTTCTACCTCTCTCCTGCTTGGCCCAGCCTGACTGTGCCCTTCCCCTGCTTCCTCCACAGCCAAAGAAGACACTCTCCCACTCTCTGTCAGCTCTTCATCCTCTGCCTTGGATTCAGAACCCAACATGGTCATGACACAAATCCATTGCTAGGTAGCACAGTCTTTAAGTAAAATGTCATGTGACTACATGGATTTATGATGTCAATTCTGGCTGCAGTTGTGAAGCCAATCACTGAGGTAACTTACTGCCATCTTCCCCATTGACTTTACTTGTGAGAAACTGGTAATAATTACATGACCGTGAGACTCTGCAATAGTCTTAAATACATGCCAGATTACCAAGCACCCAAATTGAACCACATGACCGCAGGGATGCTGCAATGGCTGCAACTTCTGCAGGTTGTTGTTCAGTGTCATTGTAACTTTGAACAATCCCTGAATGAGTGGCCAGTAATCAAGGACTACTTATACTCATAATTGTATTCCCAAGAACAAATAAAGAAAAGATGCGTGTATTTCAAGAATATATGTCTTATCAAAAGCATCTTTCTCACTAAATACACAAGAGAAAAATGTTTTGTTTGTTTTAAAAAACATAAATCAAATATCCATGTACATAAATTTGCATGAAGTATCTTGCTTATTTTTTATTTAATTATATTTATAGCATTTATGTCCGGTCTGTCATGGATAGTTGAAGTATTAGCTGACCATGGTTAATCTTGACAAAAATGCTGGGTCTGGATAATAACTAAGGAATAGGCTAGATTGGGATGTCAAAAAAAGAAAATAGAAACGTAAATCAATGTCATGTTACTGACAAGAAAATGAGTGCAACTACTATGAGTTGAGCTTGATTTGAGTGACTTTTTAACTTTTCTTTTGAGAGTTTGAGATGTATACACAGATGGGATTTCTCTCCTCATTTTCTCTTCAGAGCAACCTATGAGGTGGGTTGGACTGTTTCAGCCCTACTAGGTGGATCCAATCAAGTCTAAAACTACTTTTATTGAGAGTAGCTACAATTACAGAACCTTGCAAATCTGATTGTGTTGTACTTCCTCTTCCTTCATTGAATAAGGGAAGTGTCTGTTTGGGAACAGCCAAGAAAAAACAAAACAAAAGGATTATCAAACAAATCAACCCATTTGAGGTGCAAATGATCCAGTTCAAATTAATCAAAATTTTGGGAACATTGTACAAAAAAACTAGCTCTAAGCTGAGAAAGGTAGAAGGAAAGAGAAGAAGAGGATGGAAAGCAGCAAGACAGATTCAGCTGCAGTGGAAATGTGTGCACCATTGGAAAGCCTGAATGACAGGTTAGGGACAGACAGTTGTGGGAAAATCTATTTATGTGACTGCTAATATACCGTATTTAATCACACTGACAGCAAACTCTATAATCAAATGAGAACTTGAACTTGGATTCCCATGTAGTTCCAGCCTTTAACCACTATTATATTTCCATTGGCTATGTCAAATATGTGGTGGATGGGGTATATATTCTTTCCAAACATGCCACAATAAGATTTATGGAGCTAAATCAATTCCTTTGTTCTATGCATTTCTTTGTATAGAGTTTTACGAGAAAGTCACATGATAGTTAATCTTCATTTTAAAAATCTTTTCCCCCCACAGCTCAAGGAAGTACATCAAGGGATCATCTGCTGTTTTCTCTCTAGCTTCTCCTGGACTAAGATATGCTTAGCTTTAAGATGACAGTATATTTATATGACTTCAAAATTATGCCATGAGATGTTCTACTTTAATTTCTAATGCCACAGTTGATTAAGATCCAACTCATACATCTCTGCACTCAGAAGCAAGTTATTCTGCATAACATTAATAAGAACAGATTATAAAAACAGAAAATAGATTAGTTTAGAAGATGACTCAGGATCCAAGAGAATAATATATAAAAATAGATATAATGCCTGGAGAAGTACAGGATTAGCAAAAAATCATGCATAAACTATGAGGAATAGCCGTAAAGCAAATATTTGAAAATGGTTGTAAATTACAAGGGCATTCCACAGTGTGATCATCCCAACGGATTAATACTGGCTGTTCCTTTACCTTCCATGATGGCGAGACTTCTTCTTCTGGGAATAAGCAATTAAGTTCCTTTTTCGAACAGAGTTTTCAGTGTCTGAAAGTTCAGCCTTTATCCTTCCCTGGTTTTTTTCTGCCAGGGGACACCCCGAGATGCAGTAATGAGCTGTAAATCTCCCAGTCACATGGCCTGAGCCATCACAACCAGGTGTTGGGCACTTTCTGGAAAATAGAGATTAAAAAAGCACTTGGTTTGTGTGTTAGCCGGTGCTAAATAATAATATCCTGCTCAATATTTATCTACCAAGCCAAATGAAATTTAGCAGCTATGAACAGAATCTGCTCAATTTTAAAAGTTTTGACTCCCTTTTCAGTCTTTTGCAACCAACAATAAAAACATAAATTTCCACAAAAGACTAGTAGCTGAATGATCTTGATGAGGATACAGGATTCACATAGAATGTTAAGTTGATTTATTCCAGGCAAACTACACAGACACTGAAGTAGCAGTGGTTCCTCAACAACTCTTAGTGGGGCCTTAAGTCCATGCTGCCTATAGCAGCATAATCAGCAGGATATTTTACCTTATGGTGAATGCTCACCTATGAAAGCTATATTTAGAACTCTTGGTAGCTGGGAGGGTTTTACAGGCCAAGGTTGGACAGCTTCCATTGGTAGAAGAGACAGGTTCCTTTGGCCCTGCTCAAAAGGGAAGAAATAATTTGAATCTCAGGCACTTTAATTTAAGACATAGGCTATTTCCATCTGCATGAAGTTATAATTAATTTTCATTCTTGAAACAAAACTTGTACATACTGTATGTTTTTCTCCTCCCCTCCCCAAACAAATATAGTTCAAAATTTGAATTCTAATTACTAAAATTTGCCTCTCTATTTCTGTATTGCATATTAAAAATATTTTAGAGTTGAATTTCAGAAATACCCAACTACACCAACATTCAAAACTGTTCAGTAGATATTTCTCAAAAAGCAGGAAGTATTTATGTAGTATGTATTTGGTTCAATGTTTGAAAGCCATTCTTACAATGTTGCTTACGTAAACATATTAAAGTACACTAAATGTTTAGTTAAAACAATGAGTTAAAACAGCAACCTAATCCAACATTGGTACAGTAATTTAGCATTAAAAAGCAGCAGAATTATCTAAAATTGCATCCATGTAGAACTATCCTAAACCTTTGAAGAAAGATTACTTGAAATAAATAGAAGTTTTTAGAAGTTTTCATAAAGCTTAAATTGAGTGGAATATATACACAACTATTGGAAGGGTCCCCTCAAATTTTGTATAATAATACAATAAACTGGAAAGTCATATATATATATGAAGGTCAAGTCTACCAGAGACACAGAAACCAAAGGAAGCCTTAGACAAGATTTTTAGGTTAATGTCTTTATGTCTTCTTGGAGAACTAAAAGATTCATCACATTTAAGCACTGTAGTTCCAAGGCAAAAAAATTAACAGAATATAAAGTGTTTGTGTTACTTTTTTATCACCTGTTATAAAAGATATATTTCTATTATTTCATGGAGTTTGTGCTGTCTTATTTCTACTGTCACTAGATAATCACGAGAATGTGGCAAGTATTTGTGCAACATGTAGTTACTGTTCTTACTAAGAGGAGGCTGCAATGGATGTCCAGTTTTTGAGCACCATCCTACAGGATGAATGTCTGGGTGATCTGAGTCAATCCAGAAATCATAGATATGGCTCCAGCCATCAAAATGAATCTATGGAATGCAACAGAATGCAGTTAGATTTTAGAAATCATCCTTGGAGCATCCAACCAGCAGAGACAAAGATGCATTTTCTCTAATCAATGCATAAAAGCAGTTTCACACGGCACAGAAGGAGATGGTTCTCCATATTTTCACTTGATCAATGATTTGAGGAACTTTATATCTGAAGGTACAGTCAACAGCTGGAGGCCCTTAGGTCATGCCAGCTTTGAGAGATGTGCCTCTAAACAAAGAGAACAGACCTAGTGAAATCATGGTGGAAAGATGGAGATCCACTTTTCACTTTACCATATATATGTGTATTGCATGCACCTAAAAGATTCATACTTCCACTTATGAGGTATGGTGTCTTAGAAGTATGTGATATATACTTCTAAGTGTAGAAGTATACACTTCTATATATTTCTGTACTAAATTCTGTTTCAGAATTTAAACAAAACCAATTTATGTCAAGTTATAAAATAGGTTTCCACAGTCACAAATAATAATAATAATGATGATGATGATGATGATGATGATGATGATGATGATGATATCTTAAGACATACTTGGTTGATACCTGGGATGCTGGCAGCAATCCGTATCAACCATCAGTGCCAGTCAATGATATTTGTGATATATTTTTAGATGTTCAGTTGACTGAGTTTCATGTTTAATGAACATGAACAAAAGTTTATAATAATAACAACAACACCCTAATGCAATTCTATCTAAACTAACTTTCAGCCTTGCCTGAGGTAACAACCCTATCCAGCATTCCAGCCAACTCCTTCACCCAAAAGCCACCCCAAATTCTTTCTAAAACCTAACTAAACCCCTTCTTTTGCTTTCTTGGCCTCTCAGGGGATGTGCTCTGGGCACATCAGATCAGCTTTTGATTTAAAGAGCCATTCACTCCCCATTATAGGCTCTGTATGTTCTGCTCTGAGACAATCACAATTATGCATTAAGGAAAGCTATATTTTACAAGCAGATAACATAGTAAGCAAATAAAGCTGCTTATTGCTCGTTAAAAATGTTTGTCCTGCTTCTGCTTGTTGTAACAGCCAACACTGAAATATACATTAAGTTCTCAGATTTCAACAAGCATTAGAAGTTATAGGTTTTCTTTATAACCATAGGGCTATAAATACTTCCTATAATCTTAAGAATGCAGAATTTATATCCAGTATATTATTTTTTTAGTGTATGATTGTAGAATACAAAAACAAAACCCAGGCTTTCCCAAGCTATAGATGAAAGGCATAATTAAGTTCATAAATTTAGGTTTGTATATCATGCAATCATCTGTAATATGGATTGTTTAATTTTGACTTAAATCCATTGTATGCTTTAGTCAACAAATTATTTTTAGTATGGTGTATCAAATCAGTCAAACTATTACTTTGCTTTTACAAAACCCCAAAAGCCATTAGAAGGTGTAACTTCATTAGACCAATTCAGGGTTACAAAATAACATTTATACTTTTGCATTTTTTTAAAAATCACAAATAGACTTTGGAGGATTTTTCCCAATACAGTGGTACCTCAAGATACGAAATTAATCCGTTCCAGGGTGGCCTTTGTATCCTGAATTTTTCTTATGTTGAAGCAGCCCATCCAGCTGCTGGTGGTTTGGCTCCCCCTTCAGGCCGACAAGGATTATTGTTTTTCGTATCTTGGAATTTCTTCGTATCCTGAAGCAAAATGGTTTTTGAGAGACCCTTCGTATCTTGGATTTTTCGTAACGTGAAGCATTCGTATCTCGAGGTACCACTGTACATTTCATTTATCATAAGGAAGCATATAAATTACTGGGCAATACTATCAAAAAGAAAGGCATAAGCCCAGAGCAGAAGGAAAACTTACCTTTATCCTGTAGTCTTCTACATCCTCTACACTACCAACTCTGATTAGAGAGGGGGTCCTTCGATCCACTGCCTCCAATTTCATGTTCATCAGAAAGCAGTGGGGCTGCCTCTAGAGTAAGGAAAACAAAAAGGTAAAGAAAACAAGGTGCTTATAAGGTGAAATCGCATCCTCAACAACTAACTTTCTCCTGGCCTGATTCATCTTTTTATATGAGAGAGAAATAATGCATGGTTTGTTTCTTATTCTAGCATTGAAAACTTTAACCATTCCTAGATTTTACAACTGCACATTATCAAAATAGCTTCCCCTGAAAAGAGATCAGAGGAAGAATTGCTGTCTTCTGAACATTGACTTAAGCATACATAGGTTTCTGTCCTCCCCTCTATACTTCTGAGAAAATATTGAAGTCTGTATGGCAGAGATTTGGAAAAAATACAAACTACTCACCACCTTAAATGCCCAAGTTGGCGCTGCAGAAGCACCTGTTTCTGACAAATATTTTTCCCAACAGAAGTTCTCAGGGTCAGGATAGTCTGGAAATGAAAATATCTGGGAGATGAAAAGGTTTTGCTGGAGTGGATCTATTTAGAATAATTCACTGGTAGCAATAGGCTCTTGGGAACTCAAATTGACCATTAGTGTTAGTTACTGCTAGATACAAATCAATGGTCAATTTAAAACAGGGACTGATTATGCCTAGCATATTAAAAAAAATCAATGTCTTACACCATAAATGTCTTCTCCAATACAGATGCCCTCGAAATGCAAGGACTTCAACTTCCATAAGTCTTAAAAGTGGTCACTGTGCAAACCTCTAGAGGTTTCCAGGTTGGGGAAGGCTAAGCTACAAGTTCATGACTCATTTATAAAACATTCTTCTATGGGAAGGTTGAATGCTATTTGGGGTTTATATTCCAAAAGGTGGGCAAACCAAGGGCAAAAAGTGGGAGAAACAAGGACAAAGAAACTTTTTGTGTTGTGTAAGTTAAGTATAATATTACATTTTCATGATGTCATTTTTATTTCAGCTTTTACTTTCAAAACTTCATTTCAGGAAATCATGCACTGACATCTATTTTAACAAAAATCCTTCCCATGATTTTATGATGCTTGTTTATTATTGTATCTAAAAGGGCTTATGTTTTAAAAATAAATAGCGCTGTGAGTTCCTATTTGATTATAAAGCATATATGTGATGGAAGGAGTAGCCAACCATATGGCTCATAGTATTGGAAATGCCCTATGAGCATTCCTGTATCTTTTTCCTATGGCAAAAGATGGAATAGACAATGCTTAGGCATTATTCACCTTGTGGAGGAGTGAGAGGTTTTCCATGTTCTTGACACCAACCAACAGGATGAATGTAGGGGCTACTGGGATCACACCTGCAATAAAGATATTTAGGGGTTATAGAGTCTGATTAAAGTTTGTTGGAGGGAATAAGGGAATCAAGCATTGCTTTCATTATGTGCACATTTATTATCTATTTAAAAATAACAAGGGTAGGGTTTTTTTTTTAAATAAAGATGACATAGGATAAGATTTAAATTTCCAACACAATCCTGGCAAAATGCCCATTCTTGCTCTGTACAAAAGAAGTAGCAATAGGAAAAAGTCTTCTTTGGGGCCAATGGTAACTTCCCCCATTGCTTGACTGATAGGAAGGATTATCAAGTTTTCAGCAAGCAAGGTGAAATATTCTACTGAGTGAAAACTCAATGAAACAAGGATTATGACACAGTGGGAAATGTATAATCCCTGTTTCCACAATTCCTGCTATTTTTTTACTAAATAAATGTTCTTCATCAAGAAACATTAAAAACAGTTTTCATGTCATCATCCCATAACTTTCAACGGTTGGCCACAGTAAGTAATATTATTGGTGTTCATCTCTCACCTACCAGTAGTCATATGTGTCATCCCAGTTGTCAAAGTGCACCAAAAAGCGATTGTCTACCACATCTGTCACTGTGGCCACACAAATCAAAGAAGGATTCATGCGGTCCACTGCTTCAAGCTTCATCCCTACTTGGAATCCTATGGGAGCACCATTCTGAGGAATGAGAAGACAGAACCTCAGGCATTTGTCGCTCATGATGCAGCTGCTGTAATAGTATAATGTAAGTGTGGCAATGTATGTAGAGTGAAATTAAGCCAAACTACCGTATTTTTCGCTCCATAAGATGCACTTTTTTTTCTCCCAAAAGTGGGTGGAAATGTCTGTGTGTCTTATGAAGTGAATATGGGCCTGTTTTCGGCCAGTGAGGCCAAAAACAGGAGACATGGAGGCTCCAGGAGACCAAAATCAGGCCTATTTTTGGCTGGCAGAGTGGTTCTAGGGGGCGGGGAGGCCAAAAACAGGACACACAGGGAAAAAAATGGGATACACCGAGGCCAAAAACTCCCCCCTCCCTTATTTTCCTCCTCTAAACCTAGGTGCGTCTTATGGTCAGGTGTATCTTATAGTGCATAAAATATGGTATTTATATGACTCTGCATCAACAAAAGTAGATAAAAGCTACAGTGAAATGAATGGCATAAAATTTAATAAACAAACAAACAATCTGGAGGTATGGAGAACTTCATGTAGTCCATTGCTCAATTATGAGCATAATTAACAGTGAAGAATAGTAGAAATTGTTAATTCAGTAATTTCTAAGGGATAATAGATTCTTAACCTTAGTTTATGCTACCTGAGGATACAAAGGAATTTTATGAGGTAATTCTATAAGTCAACAACACCCTGTTCCAGAACTGTTAAGAAATTGCTTGTGATGCAGAAAAGAAGGGACTTAGTAATGTTTCCAAAAGTAATAAATTAGAAATCTAATGGGTATTTTAGTATTTCAATGAACATTCAAATGATTAAAGGTTAATTTAATGGAATTATCTGTTACTCTTTAGAATAATTTGTTCTCTCAACAGATTTATCAGTATTAAAGAAGTCACTATTAATCACAAATTAAGGTAAATTAAGCCTCAAATTCTGTGCTGCAAAATCTGCATAATTATTAGATGGCAGGAAAGGGATGCAGAAAACTCTGACTCTCTGCTGTCATCTAGTGGTTCTCTCAATTTTTGCAAGAAAGTTATGTCAGCCCTAAGAGAAATTTGTGCCAGTAATTAATCAGTTACAATCCTTAGTATTAATCCAATGAAATTATTTAATTGGCTGATAACTTTAATCATTATTGCAGATGTGTCCAAATTACTTAGTATTATTGTGGAATACAAGTCAGGCTCTCTCTTATTGCTGTTTCAAGAGTTAAAAAAAAGGGATTGACTGTAAAATAAAGCAGCAGCCGCTCACACTGTCTGGACTTGCAAAGAGATGCTTGGGAGCTGCCTGAGCTTTGGTAATCTTCAGGTAATTGGCCCAGCTGAATTCATCTTCCTTGTAACCTAAACCCCATACATAAAGGAGACATAAGAGGAACAGAAGTCAATAGTGTTTCATTTTAGTTACAGCAGGGATCACCATTCCTTTTCAAGTGCCAAGCAATACTGCCTTATGGCATAAAATGATACTAAGATCATTTTTTTCAGTGACTAAAATCTTGTGAAATTTCAAGAAATTTCACAAGCTGTTCATGTTCTCACTTGAAAATTGATAATATTTCTGGTGAGAACTTTAACATCTGAGATTGCCATTTTTATTATTACACTTGCAATGTCTATAGCATTCATGATGAAGAGTTATAAGAAATTTGAGCACGTGTAGCTAGTATAACATCTCAGTTATCCTAATAAGGGTACTGCCTTTGTTGAATTTGTATTTTTGTTTCTCAGAAGTAAGTTATAACTTCATTTTATGTAGCACTGTGAATTCTATTTAATTTCATCTCAAGAATCTGAAGAATCAAAATGAAGATATATTTCCTTATTTCTTCTTATCTGTTATTTTGGGTTGCAATTCTCTAGTCAAATTAACCATATTCCCAACAGAAGTTTAACTACTTGTTTAACTTAAACAAAAATGGCTCCCATCTATACAATGTATCATACAGCATGACACATTTATAGTTTGGCTTCTAAAGGGGCTTAAATGTTGATAAATGTTGTAAATTAGCAGAAGCATCAAAAAAGGGAAATGAAACTTCAAACAACATTTATTTTCTATTATTTTTCCTTTTTTGTTTCTGTCACCTATTTTTCTTTGTCTTCCTTGTTTTCTCAACTTGCCTAAACAAGTGACAATGCAATGGAGACCTTAGTATTTTGTAATCAACTGAAGACAGAAATCTTTATTGTATTACAAATATCTTGATGTAATATGCAGCTGCTTCTTAATGCTATATCCAGTTTCAATTGTAAATGCTAAATTATCTTATGTTTATTAATATCAACATTTAAAATCATAGTTTACATTTATCTTTTATTTATTTATATCCCGCCTTTATTGTTTTTACAAATAACTCAAGATGGAGAACATATCTAACACTCTTTCTGTTTTCCCCACAACAATAATTCTGTGGGGTAAGTTGGGCTGAGAGAGAATGACTGGCCCAAGGTCACCCAACTGACTTTCACGGCTAAGTGGGGACTTGAACTCACCGCTATTGATATAACACCTTTTCTTTTTTTAAATATTAATGGTTTAAGTTTCCTAAAGTTTCCAGAGTATTAGACATTTCTTGTCAGCACTGTATAACTATAAATGTTATTGTCAAAATAACAATGTGTAATGCATGTCTTACATGTTTTTTTATTGCAGGAGTACAGAATGGCAGAGTTAGAAGGGACGTTGGACGTCATCTTCCTCAGGCAGGAAGCCCTATATCATTTCAGACAAATGGTTGTCCAATCTCTCCTTAAAAATTTCCGGTGCTGGAGCATTCACAACTTCTGGATTCATGTTGTTCCACTGATGAATTGTTCTAACTATCAGGAAATTTCTCTTTAGTTCTAAGTTGTTTCTCTCCTTGATCATATTGCTTGCCAAAATACATTGGAAATTTTTTCTTGATGTTCTTGTGCAGGCATGTCGAACATGCGGCCCGGGGGCCACATGCGGCCCATTGCAAGTGCACCTGTGGCCCGCACAGACAATGTTTTACATGCCACCTTGGATCTTTCTTGAGCAGAAAGACAGGGTAAAATATTTTAAATCAATAAATAAAATTAAGTGAGTAAACAGGAAGGAGAACCCTACATGCTGTCCTGAGTTCACTGTTGAAAAGCAGTCTAGACATGGAACAAATAAGCAAAAAAGTTTCCGAGGCTCCCCGAGCAAGTTGCAAGAGAAACACCTCTCCCCTGGAGCGACAGCAACTCCTACTTAGCCTTCTCAGAAGAGCCAGTCAGGCAAGGCCAGTGCTTGTAACCTGACTTGTGCCGCCGCCACCGTCCCGCTGTCCCAAGAGCAAGATGGGTTGCCCTCTGAGCTGCCAAGGGCAAGCCCAGCCACTGTGGCCCAATTGAAGAAAGTGCGGCCCTCATCATAAGTCAAATGTGACAATATGGCCCTCAGAGAACTCTAAGTTTGACATGCCTATTCTTGTGGGCTTTTAAAAGAGTGATATATAAACAGAATGAAATTGACTTACGTAGGAACTTAGCTTTGGAAAAAGTAGACACCGAAACCTAGAGATTTGTCCACCTCTACACTCTCTCCATTCCAGCACTTCACTCACTCCTTCATTCACTTTGCCTCTACACTCTCTCCATTCCAGCACTTCACTCACTCCTTCATTCACTTTGCCATCATGCAAGAAAAGCTTTTGGATGTGAGCTTCTAAATGCACTGTCCTAATCTGCCTACCTTTGGGAGGTTGAAGTTTGTGTCCTGTTTTCTCAAACCAGCCAGCAGGATGAATATTGGGAGAGTCAGCATTGAGCCAAAAATCATGGCATTCAGAATAGCCATCAAAATGAAGCCGCATCCTGTAGCCACACACCTGCACGCAGAAAAAGCAACAGAAACACATGGGCTATCATATTAAATCATGTGTTGCTTTCCATGGAGAGTTTATACTATTTTATGGTGACAACCTTTTTGCCCCTATTTTTAGTTTTAGTACTTCTTGCAACTAGGCTGCATATTCACCCTAAAATGAATGGACAGCTTTAAAATATGTAAATGAAAGAAACTAGGGGCAAACAAGAGGATAGCTAAGCTAGAACAATATGCAACAATATAAACTCATCTCACCTCTGCTACAGTGAGAATAAAATACATTGAGGGGTGCTGAGGATCTATCCCTTCCAGTTTCATTCCCACTTTGAAACCATTCTTATTTTGAGTAATCGACTGGTGCTAAAAAGAACAAATCACACAAAAAATGTAAGAGGCATGTAATTTCTTCTAATGATACATTTATGCTATTAAATGGAAACTACTGCAATTGGAGAACAGAAATTAATATGGCACCTTAACCATGATGGCAGCTCCCATGTGATTACAAACTTTGCCTCATGTTTCTGCTTCTATTGGAAACAGAAGTTCAGTACACATATTTTGAGGACTTGAAATATGTAAGAATAAACTTATCTCCGCACTTTAACTCTCTGTTCTGAAATGTTTCTCACTGCTATAGGTAGTCCTCAACTTATAATCACAGCTGGGGCCAGAATTTCCATTGCTAAACCCAGTGGCTATTAAAGGAGTTGTGCCTGATTTTACAAGGTTTTTTTTAATGGTTGTAAGCTAATCACAGCAGTTAAGTGAATCACACAGTCATTAAGCAAACCGGGCTTCCATCATTGACTTTGCTTGTTGGAAGCCAGCTGGGAAGATCACAAATGGTGATCACATGATCCAGAATGTTGAAACCATCATAAATGCATGCCAGTTGCCAAGTACCCAAATCTTAATCAGGTAACAAGGGAATGTTGCAACAATTAGTGCAAGGATTGGTCATAAATCACTTTTTTCAGTGCCACTATAATTTTGGCTACTAAATGAATGGTTGTAAGTCGAGGACTACCTGTAAAAGAAGAGTATCTGATTTCATTTTTTTTCTTCCAAAACAAAATAACTTTTTTGCTACTTTTATATTTCACTTGACTTTCCAATGCTTAATGGCCCTAAAAAAATCCTATCATATTGTATCTATATCCCAGAAGGCATTTTCTTTTATTTTTATTTTTTTTCTCTTATATTTTTTCTTTCTGATGAACATTACCATGAGTGTTTTCTTTCTTTGCTTGAGACTGAAATTTGAGAAATACATGTATTTGTTAAGGAATAAATCTTTCTGGTAAAAAGAGGTCCCTATAGTACAGCAGCCCTATAAGCATCACAGGAACCAGAAAGAAGAATCAGATTCTCTTAGAGGAAAGAATCAATTACAGCATAAATATGTTGATTGGCAGCAAAATATCAAAGTTCCATAAAGATAGCAGGGAGAAGAATAGTGTAACTCACTTCTTGGAACAAATTTAAAGGGGCAGCTGTGGCTTTTTGTTCTTCTAGATATGATGCCCAGGTCCAACTTTCTGCCTTCTCAGTAGAAACTAAAAATATCAGAAAAAAGGAAGAAATGAAATTTCTAAAACATTATGTTAAGTGACATTTAGACATCTAGGGCAAAGTTTAGGATACTCTTCTTTCCAAAATTATAGCCATTATCTTGCTTTTAGCTGTTGAAGAT
Source organism: Cerberus rynchops (assembly GCA_032468195.1). Lineage (NCBI taxonomy): Eukaryota > Metazoa > Chordata > Lepidosauria > Squamata > Homalopsidae > Cerberus > Cerberus rynchops. Next base: position 136,687 of record JANHFJ010002164.1, read on the forward strand.
TGAACACTGCATTTTAATCAAAAGCATCAGGTTTTTCCTTTTATCCTGGCACTTGTACTTTTTCACTGCAGATGGGACAGGCATAGGCAGACTGCATCTCAGAATGAACAGATAAGAAAAGCATAATTTCTGACAGAACCTACCATTTCATATTTGGGGATTATTAGAGATTACATTATAGTTGCTCAAATAAGGAACCCAAGCTAATGCAATATGCTTACCAAACTGATTAGCATTCCATTCTTCGTTACTATTATTAGCAGCAGGAAGTTCTCCTCCTGAACCATTTATCTCCTCCTGCTTTAGTTCCTAAAACACACAAACAAAATCTCTTACTTATGGGGATACCAGGAAGTTTGAGGAAGCCTTTCTTAGAAGGGAAATACACATTTAGGAGAAGGGATAACATAATCATTAAAAGTGATTAAATTCCAACTCAGTTACATTGAATATATAAACAAATAACATTATTCCGCATGAATTTTCAATGATAAAATGTACTATTTGGTACCATTTTTAACACCTCTGTAGTCGTTCCCAGGGTTTGGATGATGGATTACCTGCAATCTTGGGGCTTCAGATTATGTGCCCTAGCTTTCTACGATGAATTTCAGGTTACACTTTGTAATAAATAAATCATAGAATTTTGTAGCACTCTAAAGGCAATCAGTATTTGTGATATAAGATCAAGGCATACACTTTTAAAATTCCCTTCATCAGATCTACAAAGTGCTATAAATGCCTGTGATGGATGGCAGAGATTATAAACAGAGGTCAGTGCAAAATAAAACACAAATGTGAGAATAACCTTATTACACTGGCATTCTCAAAATATTTGCTGTATATGACACAGACATTCTCACATTAGTGAGTTGATTAACACAATGCAAAGTGCGAAAAAAATCTTGACTCCTCTTTAAATCACAGGACTTGTACCTCTTGATAATCCGGGACCTGGATACTTACGGGACCACCTGTTGCCACCCTCAGCCTCCAACCGACCGGTGCGTTCCCACAGGGTTGGCCTCCTCGGGGTACCATCGTCAGGAC
>JANHFJ010002164.1:137836-149524 GCA_032468195.1 Cerberus rynchops
TATTCTATTCTATTCTATTCTATTCTATTCTATTCTCTTCTATTCTATTCTATTCTATTCTATTCTATTCTATTCTACCCTACCCTACCCTACCCTACCCTACCCTACCCTACCCTATTGTCTCTACTCTACTCTATTCTACTCCACTCCACTCAGCTCCATTCCAACCTTAACTCACCTCTTTTTATTAGGAAAATTGATAACATTTTCCCCACTGCAGTAACAGGGGGTTAGCAAAATAATCTCACATCTCAATGAATTTACAGATGAATGGAATACTAAAATAAACCTATCCAGCTGTAAATTATCCTTCTTAAACTTTTTTCCCTTTTAAGGAATATAGTTAATATGAGATTATTTTTTTCATTGTGAATGGCCACTTAGGAATTTGACTAAATCTTAGCTTCAGTATTTCCTCTCTTTGTGAAGAATATCCATATTATTTTTCTTCTAGATGAAGAAACTCTGCTCTTTTTTCATGCAAACCAAGGTGAAGAACAATCTGAAATCTGTAGCATGATTAACTTTCAAATGACACCTATCTATATCTAAAAAATAATCAAATCAATGCACAACAAAATAGAATTATATTCTTAGCAAATGAACTGTTATTGCATGACTCCCCATGCCTCTCTTTTTAAAGCAAACAGAATAAAACAAACAAACAAAAACATAAGTCATGAGAGAAAAGGTTGACAGTGCACTTATGGTATGGTCCATGACAATCAGTATAATCTGAATTGTAGTTCAAGTTAGGGCCATGGAGATTTATTGCAAGGAAATGAAAAATAGTGTGGATTTAATGAAAAGTGGTGCTCATCCAACTTGTAAGTACTTTTGCCACAACTTCCACACTGTTGGCTGAGGACTTTTTATTTAGTGAAATAATAATCTTAATAGCACATATAAGTATATCACAAAGTGCTCAAAAATATATAGCATGGATTTTAATTACGAAAGAGTATTCCTTTTACCCCTGATAAAAGGAACAGAACCCAGAAGTTGTTTGAAAATGCTTAAAGTTAAAAGATGAATTATTAAGCCATATATTTCATCTTGGAAGTAATGGCCTGTCATTCTAAGGTATACTAAGAAGAGCAAAATGATCCATGAAGCTACTGTTGAACAAATACAGTAGTATATGGTAAGCAAGTTGCCTTACCTTGCAAAGCTTTATATAAATATGATGTTTTGTGTGATGTGCATAGATAATTAGAACATGTCTGTTAAAAAGACTGAAACAGATTCTTAACTTCAGATACTTTTAATTTAGCATTCACTTCAAAAAATATTCAATAGCCATAAAATTAAGGAAAGTCTCTGTGGGATGTTGTGAAAGATAGATAGATAGATAGATAGATGATAGATAGATAGATAGATAGATAGATAGATAGATAGATAGATAGATAGATAGATAGATAGATAGATCCTGATCATTCTGAACTGAAATTTTATGAAGTGTCCAAACTGAATTTTAGAGAAGAGGTAAAACTTCAGCATGTTTTAGGAAAGTCTCCATAATAAAATAAATAATCATTACTCTTTCATTCTCTTTCTCATGTAACAGAAATGTGAATAGAGCCTAGTCTTGTAAGGTACATGAGTCCCAAAGGTGAAATTCAGCAGGTTGTAACAGGTTCACTAGAACTGGTAGTAAATTTTCGAAGCAGTTGAGAGAACCGGTTGTTAGAAGAAATCTCCTTTTATTTTTTTCCACTTTACAGGTTTAATCCTCTAAGGAAGACAGGAAAAAAACATTCTGGTGCTGTTTCTAGCCTAATCTTTATTGCCCTATTTACAGAAACTGCCCACTCAGTCATATGACCACCCAGCCACGCCCACCAAGCCACACTCACAAAACTGGTAGTAAAAAAAAAAATGAATTCCACCACTGATGAGTCCTCAGAATTATAATTAATAGGATATGCAATATCTTTGATCTCTGAAATTAACAAGGCTGATGTAAAATGATAGGATCATAGAACTTTGCATAGAACTTTACATTGAAACTATATTTTTTTGTGAAACAAGTGCTTCATTTGAATATCAGCTGAACTATAGATTCATTGCTTCATTTGAATATCAGCTGAACTATATATTTCAATTTCAGATGAAGATAGAGCTGGTATTGAGCCTTGCTCAGATATGTTACTTGCTATTGTGATTTTACATATCTTAACAGGTTTAAAACACTGATATAGGAAGAGTCCTGCTAGGCCAGACCAATTGCTGATCTGGCCCAGAATTCTAGAAGTCAACCTATTGCATTCAAAAAAACTTTTCTGAAATGTCAAGTCCTTTTCTAGGTTAACAGTTTAGTATAATCAACTTGAGTCCCCAAAAATGAAAGTTTCTTTTATTACAGTTGCTGGGTGAAAAAGCTCCTTGAATATGTCCACATAAATGTTTATAGGCCTTTTACTTTTTACATTAAAGTATTTGGATAGATCTAAGAGCCATCAGAGGGAGTCAAATTGATAAATTGATTGAAGTCATATTAAACTCACACTGCTTTTACTTAAAATGCCAAAAACATTATATTCAGGGTTTTACTACTTAATGTAGAATAAGTGAAGTTTTTCAGAAATGAATCAAATTAACTTTCAATAAAAAGACTTAGAATGAAAAGAAGCAACTGTTTAAATCAAAATCCATATTCAGGATAAAACAGGTTTGCATGCTTGAATTTAAATGGATTAAATTGAATATTAAGATTTTAGAGGAACACATAGATACAAGAAAACAAAAGGAGAAATTTTGGAATTTGTAACTTTTAATTAACTGTTAATAAACTTTTTGGTTATGGGAAAAAAGCAAACATTAGGATATAGCATTCTAAAATAACCTATTGATACCCTACCTTTATGTGTATGAAAACCTTTAAAATTACTTAAAATAATTTTAAAAATATAAATATAAAATGTCAAATCAATAATATTAAAAAATAAAATTAATATATACTTAATGCTAATCTGTATTATATTTCTTGACATCTATTTTATTATTTTGATTGTGTGTACATGTTTAGACTGGATTAGGCATTTTTATCCTATATGACTCCTTCTCAAGAATGGGATTGGAACATATTGTTGTCTGATGGTGTTAAAAGTATTGTGGTACACTTTGTTGATGGCAATGGTGTTCAAATGAGACTTTAGATGTTTGTGCTTGCACCCAAGGCACATACTACTGTTAGTAATATCTTTGTTTTCTTTTGTATAGTCTGTAGGGCTCTATTCTGTATTAGATGAACCTAAGCATTGTTATGGAAATGAAATTAAGGAAATTAAGGAAATAGTCTGACACTCGTTGGTATTGGTGTACAGACTGATCTCTTTCAATCTGTTGGCAATATGTCATTCTTCAGATTTGTTGGCATAGTTTGGTTGGAACTTTATTTATTCTTTCATTGCTTGCCATAGTTCTGTAGAAATCCATCAATTCCTATAGCCCTGTGGCTCAGATAAGATTAGATTGGTTATCTAATTTTATCTTGTGTCACAGGTGATTCTTGTAAGTAGAGAATAGTTTCTAAAATAACCTTAGATACTGTCATTTTTCTCTACAAGATTTCAGTATAATTCTTATATTTTTGTTTCATCTTCTTTCAGATATTATCCATATACTGCTGTCCTTCAGCATATCAAGCATTGTACTTTTTGTACCTGTGTCAAAGTCATACATGCACACATTAAAGTGCGGGCTTCAATCATACTCTTGCAACTGCCATCTTGCCTGCTTTGAACTTCTTTGTTAGATGCCATTGGTAAAAGTCAGTCATGCAAAATCAGAATAAAAGGATCTATCCTGATGAAGCTTTTGCAAGTACAACTTACCACATTTTTCACTCCATAAGGAACACCTCAGTCTAAAGAAGGAAAACAAAAAAAAAAAATTCTGAAGTGTACTGTAGTGAGGGCAGGAGGCAGAGACTGAGAGGATCACAGATAGGTGTCCTCTCATGTACCAGCTCTGCCTATTGACTCCTGCACTGCAGAAAAGAGACAGAAGAGGGAGGCAATGATAAGACAGAACAGGTGGGGTTCAGCACTGTAAAAGGACCCTGCTGCCATGGCCCGGATGCTAATCACCAAAGGACTGACAATATTCACTTCATAATATGCACAGACATATCCACCCACTTTTTTGGGGGGAAAGTGTGTCTTATGGAGCAAAAAATACAGTATATTCTGCATTTAAATCAGGAGAATAACATGGCATTAACTGAGTTCAGTTTAAATCAAACTAATAATTCCAGTTTTGATTATTCTGTTCTTAAATCTTAATTCTTATACCTTAAAGACTGTGTTTGGCCTACCACTAGTTCATTATAACCAATGATCTACATATTATCATCATCATCATAAGCACAATAGTATATTTATTCATTATTATCTATAAAATAAGTATAGCAAGCAACCTGGGCAACCTTGTATGGGCTCTGAAGCTAAGCAGGGTTGGGGTTGGTTAATATGTACATAAGAAAACTCAAGGGAATCCCAAAACTGTAGGCTAAGTTTACATAATGAAAAAAAAATATCTTGGAGGAAGACAACAGAAACTCACTAATACACTATTACTGAGCAAACTTCACTATGATTCAAGCATAAAATAAAATATTTTACTAGTTGGAGAGTTGAATTGTGGTGTTCTTGGTGCTTGAATGTGGTTGCTTTTTTTCTCCAGTTGCTCTTTGAGATTATCAATGATATGCTAATATTTGTTTAATCTGCAGTGCACATCCATAATCTTTTTTTTTTTTTTTGGTCACATTGTTGGGCTATTTTCTATCTAGCTGTGAAGTTTATGGAGGTTTTTATCTGACACTGGTTGGTAGGACATGCTGTTGCAGAAATAATAGTTGTTCTTTGGTGGACATTTCCTTATAGGAAAATATCTTCCATCTGTGTACTTTTACAGGGAGGCCAGTATAGATCTATTTCAAGCTTATTAGCTCTCATCAGCCGGGCATACCCTTATGGGATTTGAACCTGGGTCGCCTGCATCGTAGGCAGATGTTTTAACCTCTAGACCACAGATTCTCCACCCCTTCAGCAGCTTTTTTCACCAAGCATAGTTATATGTTTGTTTGTTTGTGAGGAAATACTTGGTTAACAATACATATATTGATATATGTATATTTAGAATATAAGTCATTTAGAAGCGGAATCTTGATCACTGTGGGAATAGAGGACAGATATGAACATCTCTTTCCTGTCAAGAAGTCCTATAGGTTACATGTGCAAATAGATATGCATGTGTTATGTTGTGCCTATGGACCATTCCTTTATATCTGTGGGGCACCAAAGAGTTTACCTCCCTCCTACACTAAAAAAAATAGTCGCCCATCTCTACTCTGTAATGTCCACTGGTTAAAGCTATGGCTCCATGGTCTGACTGGCTCTAATTTAGGCCAGTCCAGTGAATGAGGAAGCATGCATACCAGGAAAAAAATGCTGCTATCAGATTCTACTGCAAATATATGCAAGAACACCCCAGTCACACCATTTGCTCTGATTCTTCCTCTTCCTCCTCTGAAGGGCTTTGATACTCTTTCCTCTTCCGTTTCTTTACTGGCTTGAGAAGTTCAGTAGTGTTGGTGATGCCAGCAGAATTCTCCACAATGACAGACCTGCAAAAACAACACCCAAACTTGCAGATTTTCCAGATAATGTTTCTGAAGCAATGAGTTGGGTTATCCTTAATACTAGAACTTTCTACAGCAACAACATTGACAAAATACAATAAACATTTTTTTTCAAGAAAGGCATTCCCCATCATTAACATTTTTAAACATTCAGAAATACTACATCTTACCTATAGCATTTCCACTAGAAGACATTGCAATAAAACCTTAAAGGAAATTGATTCATGCAATTCTGTTTCTCAACCATCATTTTAGTTGGAAAATCAAGACTAATCAACATTGATAATAAGTCCATGCTTGCTATTCATCACTACAAAGCAATTTTGACATCATATTCCTACCCTCTTCTAAATAAAAAAAGAAACAAAAATGCATCAATCTAGATAAAAAATATTTGGAATTGGGAACATTTATTCTGGTGAAATTATAAGAAAATGTACTTTGGCAAGAGTGATGTGATTCCTCTATAGATATTCCTACACCTCTGGCAAAATCCTCAGGTCAAAAGATCACCTACAGAGAAAATTCACTTAATATATGTGTAAGTTGTTATTGTCTACAATGTTCACTAACTACTGGGAGTTGAAATCCATACCTCTTAAAGCTGATAAGGTTGAGAAACAGTGGTGTAACCTATGTTACATAAATTTGTCTATATTAGTTATTCAGCATTAATGGATGCTCTTTTGCCCAACTTCTCCTTTAAAATAAGGTTTACAATATTTCTTTCTGTCCTTGGAAGAAAGGGAAAAAACAGCAGGAACAAGACATAAAAAGTGCATTAATTTTTCTTCTCTCCCTACTTCCTCTCCCCATCCCCTTTAAAGACAACATCTTTATTACCTTTCTTTGAACTGCCGGTGACAGTTCTCACTGCAAAATGCCCGGCCTTCCTGAGTTGACCCAGAAATATTTCTTCGACCACAGGTATTGCAGTGAAACAGGTTGTCTACTGTTGGAAGTTTAAGAGGCTCTGGAATATCTGATTCTACAGAAATTAGAAAGTGAAAAGCTCAAATAAGTCACATCAATATTATGATAATGAGAACATTTTCTGGGTCAGGCCAAATTGCAAAATGATAATGCAGTGGGCTGAGCTCTGGGTATATTCTATGTGCCAATTATTCAGACATATTTTAGGCCAAGAGTACAAAATGAAAATATAACAGTCTATCTTTCACAACTCAGACCATGATCAGAGTAGCAGAAGCTCAACATCTGAAACATCTCTTTTACGTTTTTCAGTGTTGGTGGGGTTTTAAGTATCAGAATGATACCTTACACTTTGGAAATGTTTTAACGAATTAATTTTATCACTGAAAACATGACAATTCCTCTCCACAAATGGTCCCTGGAATCATCCATTTTGAAATGCAGCTTTTTACATTTTGCACAAGGCTTGACAAAGCCTCAAGCAGACAAAAATATGTGGGTTTATGATTAATAGCTACAAAGATTACCACATAAAGTATAAATATTATGGATTCTGAAATACTGTCCAACTCTTTAATAGCTGCTCCAACTTGATTATGAGGAATGAAGGAAGAGGGCATTAAGAATGAAGCAATTAGTAGCATTCTAAGCTACTGTCTGATTGCCTCTTTCCTAATATTTTTACATTAGGCAAATTTTTATGGATTTTTTTCTCTGCAACCCCTTGCTGAATCCAAAGCTTTTAAAGTCAATCCTCTTCTGTCATATCAGTTGGGTACATTTTTCAGTGTAATCCTGCTGACCAATAAAATAATGGATAGGTTATCTGAGGCCTACACAAAATTTATTTTCAACATTTCTTTGAGACTGGAAAGAAGTAAATGATACACAAACACATGTTTATCCTGGGTAACACAGAATGATCAGGACTAGAGGAAAAGAGTGCTTGAGAAATTCACATTTCCCAGGAAATCAGGACATCTATGTAATTCATGAAGTATTAAGAGCAATTAATCATGGCTTTTAACATTTTCCACATTGCCATGGTTTAATAGAATCTACTCTTGTGGAAATGAGTACCGGTATATAAAAGTTTGTATACTCCCCCCCCCTCCAAATCCTCACCTGGAGTCCTGATGGGATTGCCCTTGCAGGTAAGTATCCCTCCATCATCCCCATTTCTTTCTGGCTGACATTCCTGTATGGGTTCTGCAGGTGAAGGTTTGTCAGCACTAACTACTTTCACTGTCCCATATTCATTTATTCGAAACTGTGTCAATACAAGATGGAAAGAAAAAGTTAATGGGGAAGCAAGCAGCAAATTTGGGGCATGACAATATTGTGATAGAGTGAAAACAAACTGCCCTTCTTTCACTGAGCGTAGGAAAACACACCTAGAATCATCTTGGTTTATCTTCACAGGTACCTTGTGAGGTAAGCTGGACTGCAAAACAGCAGCTGAATCAAATGCGTGCTTTGGGTATGTTCATAGGACATGCTAATATGCATGACATCAGGAGTTTAGGGACAAAGGGAATACTTGCAAGAATATACCTTTAGTAAAAGAATGTTGTAATGCAGTGTTTCTCAACCTTGGCGACTTTAAGATACTGGTCATTAAGTGAACATTACTGTTGATAAGCAAATGCAGTGTTTATGAAGGAAATTAATTTTACCCAGTAGACATTTTTTTACCAGAAGCCAGAAATAAACACCAGAAACTAAAAAAAAAAATAAATTTAAACGTGCACTCGTGGGGAGATGCAATCAGCCATGAAAGTGAGATAGTTGTTAAGTGCCCAAAATGTGATCACATGATCACAGTGTGTGTGTGTGTGTGTGTGTGTGTGTGTATGTGTGTGTGTGTGCGCGCGTGTGTGGTTAGCCTCTGTAAATGCAAAATCGGGTCGTAAGTAGCTTTTGGGGAAAGTGTCTGTCAGAACTTTGAATGGTTGGTGGGTGGTTATAAATTGAGGACTAATCTGTATATTATATATCAATTAAGTACTATTCCTAAAATTTGCCCAATGGAATACACAGAAGAAGAAGAAAAAAGAGTCTTCACTGATTTACCCTTAGGTTGCTCCCAGGCAGGGTAGCAATCCCATCTTTCCATTCCAGATCCCGGATGGTGTTGCAAATCTGCACTCCACTGATCTGAGGGATGACTGTTGCTGTGATGGGCTCATTCCCCACACCTTCTCTTGGTCTCTCTGTCCCCATGTTTTTCTGGGCTTCTCGGGGGAATCGCTGGATTTCTAAGGTGTTCACTGGAAGGTTTATAGTAGTTGTGGTTGCTTATGAAGAAGAAAAGCAGTACAGTATAAATATATTAATATACATGCAGGTAAATAATTACCTTTGAGCAAAGGTCACCCAATTACATTACAGAGCAATATAACCCAGATATAGCTGAGTGCTGAAAGGGAATATGAATAGAAGTGGAAGATACCTAAGCTTTACAAGTACTATAAAATCAGTGAGTTGCAAATCCCAGGGCATCCCATTTTGGCTCCAGAGTCTTCCTGCAGCGAGAACAACACTTTTGCCTACTGTTTGGCATTTGGAGAGGAGGTGGAGTGGTTATCCCTTAACCCACCCATCCACCTACCAAATAGGAATGATTTCCCTCCATCAATTTCTCATTGCCAGTTCCAGTGTGTTATGATATCACAGGCCAGCGCTGCCCATCTTACTATCCCAAATGACTCTTTGTTATAAATTGTTTCTCTTTTGTCTGGAGTAGGGTGACAGGACAACAGCGTCAAGTTGGGTATTTTTGATACATCAAACACCATCACTGTTCTAGAGTATAATCTCAAGATCTGTGATATCTAGAACAGATGGAAGTTGTAGTCCAACATCCCTGAAGATGCTAAGTTGCTTAAAATCAAGATATGTAAATACAACATCCTTCCTTCTCCTAAGAATGCTATAATTGATAGGGGATCTTTAGCCTCAAAAGCAAATGTTAGTAATTTTTCTAATGTAATTGTGATGCCCACTGTTTTAAAATTTATTTGCAGTTTGCAATTGCATTAATTCTCTGTACTTTATGTCCTCATATACCTGAGGGGATTGGTTATGAAAAGATCAACATTCAAGCAAAATGTAGTGTTGCAGGGACAATTTTCTATCAATGTCTTTTATTAATGATATCAACTTAAAAAATATAGAACCAACTAAATGAGGAAAAGTGACTCAGCTGTGTATGTGATCTAATACTAAAGGTATAATAATGGAAAAAAGGAACTGCAAAAGAATTGGAGGCAGAAAAGTAACAAACTTCAGCATTTGAGTACTCACCTGGTATGATGAAGGTAGTTGCTGGTAAGTGGGTATTTTGCACAGTATTTTCACTGGCTACCAAATGGACACTGACCTCCCCAGTTGCATTTCCTTTTGTGCTTCTTATCACCTCCATCTCTGCTCGTCCATCCATTACTTTACCTAAAAAACACAAGATATAATTGGAATCAGCAAGTATAGACTCCATGAAACCACAGGAGAATTAATACTATACCTTATGTCAGCCTTCTCTAATTTTGTGACCTCCACTTTATTCCTCCACTTTATTAAGACTATAGATCCCAAAATTTCGAGCCAGGATAGACAACAGAGAAATTCTCTATTACAAAATAATTCCCAGGTACTTCACTATCCCTTCTAGTTCCACATCTTTCCTTGCCATCTTAGTTTTGTCTCTTTTGGATAGATAAGCATACTTTAAAAAATTAGGCTTCAGTCCACTCACTAGTTTTGATCTCTGTCAATGCCTATAAAGCCATACTTGGAAATGGGGCTGAAAACTGGGACTTTGTAGCATGCCAACTTTCCCCTATATTTTAAGTATCTAAATCAGGGGTCTGCAATCTTAAGCACTCAAAGAATCTGTTTCCCACAGAAAAAAAAAACACAGGGAGCCACAAAACCTGGATGGGCATGGCCAACTCCATGTCACTCACTCCCATCCTGTCACATGACATGCTGTCTTTCACTCCTTTTCTCTCTTTCTCTTTCCCTCCTTTCTCTTTCCCCCACTGTCTTTCTCTCTCTTTCCCCTCCTCTCTCCCCCCCTCCTCTCGTGTGTGGGTGTGTATGTGTGTGTGGGGGGTGTTCTCTCTTGAACCATTTCCAAAAACAGACAAGGGTTGGAGTTTGTTTTGGGTTTTTTGCTGATGTTCTTTCTTCTTCTTTGGGTACTTTTTACCATATGATTTAAATCAAGAGTCATTTCAGGTTCCCAGATAAATGAAGCTCTTTTGTCCCCCTGCTGTAGCTCCCTGTTGGCTGGCTGGCCCTGCCCCTCACTCTCCCCTTCCCTCCCAGTCACCTCCCACCTGGCCTGAAAAGGTACGGAGAATGGCGGGGGATGGAGACTTGCTCCATATTACAGAGCAGAAGCGAAGCGCCCCTGTACCTGCTTTCCTTTCATCTCAAGGCACTGCGAGAGTGCAAATTTAATTTAGCCTGCCCACTGGTCTCACAGTGCCTTGCGCAGCAGTTAAGATTTAGCTCACTTCACAATGGAGAGATGGCATCTCCTGTTCCTCCTGGAGCCCATTACGACACGGCGCATTGGCCACAGTCAGCCCGGCCCAGTGTTTCAGGGCAGAGAACAAGTCGCATGTGTTCCCAAGCAACTGAGGTGCACATAGCACCAACAAATGCTGGAAGAAGTGCCTGCGAGATGAGAGGCAAGTTACAGGGGCACTTCGCTCCCGATCTGGAATATGGAACAAGTCTCCACCCCCCGCCGTTGCTCTTACCTTTTCAGGCCAGGTGAGGAGTGACTGAGAGGGGAGGGTTTAGCCGGTAGGGAACCTCAGCAGGGGGACACAAGAGCCGCATGCAACTACAGATCCGCAGGTTGCCTACCCCGATCTAAATAAATACAAGCGTAAATAAAATTGGAAGTAGAGTGCCTGAATGGGACAATCTAGGGACATTGCATTACTTTCTCCTATCATAAACTGTGTTCATATGTATGCATAAATTACTGAATGTGGCAACTCTTATTTTTTTCAATGGAAAGGACGTTGGTCTTAACTGATACAGTCCTTCTCATCGTGGGAAGCATAGACTCCAATGTCTGGGATTGGATTGGC
>JANHFJ010002164.1:149624-163113 GCA_032468195.1 Cerberus rynchops
ATTATTATTATTATTATTATTATTATTATTATTATTATTATTATTATTATTATTATTATTTATTTATTTATTTATTTTTATAAAGGGGGGTGCAACAGGAGAACTGGGGAGAGCCCTGTAAATACAGGTATAAACTGGGGTAGTTAAGACTTGTAGTCAAAGGGCAAACTAACAGGCAGAAAAAAAGGTAAAAAGTCAGTCAGTTTAAAAAACGGCTTCTAAAATGGCCGCCGGAACTTTTCCCGCCGATTTCTAACGATCGGAGAGATAAGGGGCAAGTAACTAGTCAAGCACTGAAGGCAAGGCAGGCAGCAGTAATCAGAAAGGAAATTGAAGGAAACGATGGAAAACGAAGTAAAACGAAGATCCTTTGCTCCCTGCTCTAACACCGATCGGTCTAGGCAAGCCTAGCCGATGTGGAGCACAGCGAGAGAAAAAGCGGCGGCAGTTTTAACTGGCGCGACAGCAACAGCGTCGTCAAAGCCAGCCAGGAACACTCCGGATAAAGTTATTTGAATCTGGTGCGGAGAGGAAGAGATCTAGCCTCTTTAAGCACCAACTGCCCTTTTTAAGCCAGCTTTTTGTATAAGGCTGCAGGAGAAAAGTTTTGAGAACGTGGGGGGGGCAATGCCTCCCCCCGCAGCCTGGGAGCTCTCAGTATGGATGCCTTATTGAAGGATAAATAATACTTGCAGTTGAAAGGAGAGGAAATCAAGGTAATAGTATTTAGATGCTCCAGATGGAAGCCAGATCACTGTGACGGAGTCGAAAAAAACACTGGAGTAATCCAGTGACAGTTTGAGCTTTTATAGTTTTTTCGACTGAAGTCATGTGACCTGTGTGAGCCAATCAAATTCCCAGACATTGGAGGCTATGCTTCCATCACGATGGAGAACAAGACTGCCCTTTGAAACTTCTGAGAAATTGAAAGTTACCGTAAATACTGTATTTTTGGACTGTAAGATACACTCCCCCCCCAAAAAAAGTGGGTGGAAATGTGCATGTTATAGACTGAATATGGTTGTTTTTGGCCTCCTGAACCATCCATGTATCCCGTTTTCATCAAAAACAGGCCCGTTTTTGGCTTCCTGAACCTCCCCTATGCCCATTTTAGCTCTTCCCAGCCCCCAGAAGCACTCTGCAGTCCTCCAGAACCTTCTGCATGTCCCATTTTCACCTTCCCCAGCCCCCAGAAGCACTCTGCAGGCCAAAGACGGACCCATTTTTTGCAAAAATGGGATGCACGGAGGGTTCAGGAGGCCAAAAACGGGCCTTGGCTTGCAGAGTGTTTCTGGGGGCTGGGGAGAGCAAAAACAGGACTCAGGGAGGCCAAAAACTATTTTTCTTGCTTTCCTCTTCTAAATCTAGGTGTGTCTTATAGTCCGGTGCACCTTATAGTCTGTATAGAAAAATACAGTAGATGCAATACAGGTTTTATTTTTTAAAGCGCTTCTCCCATTTATTCAATGGTACGACTTTTGTTGCTGTTGTAGCGTTATTATACAATTGCTAATTGTTTCTAATTCCTCATAACCTATTGAATTGGGAGCCTACAGTTTGCTAAATTGTCTGTAACTATTATGAATTCTTGCAAGTGCCTTCTTATGTCAACAGTGATAGTCTTTAGCTACCTAACGAAACTAGATTGTGCCTTTATCATTCCAGCAAGGATCATTAAGAAGAGTTTAATTACCACTTAGTATCTGATTAAGACATAGCACATCAGAGATTTTCCATGACAGGACAAAGCAACAATAAGTCTCTTCAAAAAGGCTGCCTTTCACTTCTGTTTTATATTTTATTACTCTGAACATAATTCTGAAAACAGAAAAATGTTCAGGCAGAAGACCCAGCTGTTTTGTTTCCTGCTATCCTTTCTCCACCTTGATTATGTGCTAAATCAAAACCTTTATTTAAAGAGATAATAAATAATGACTTTAGGTAGGGTAATTGTATTGATTTGGAAATCTCTTCATGTGCAGCTGCCCTCCCTTGTTTTTCCTTTCATTTAATAAATTCCATTTTTATATTTAGAGATTTGGCTTTGTTTGCCAAAGGTATTTCTCATTAAAATGTTGCTTATATGCAAGACTGCAGGAATATTCATATTTTGTTTTCAAGATTAGTACAAGGTTGGTTAAATTCTGTATTGTTCAGAATTCTTGCTCACAGGATTCAAATGTCGCTTTTTCTTAGGACCTGGTTGAAGGGAAAAGTCCTAGACCTAGATGAAAGGGTTAAAGACACTTTCTGGAGAAACCTGGATTGCAATTGCAATAGCACTTAGATTTATATACCTTTATAGCACTCTCTAAGTGGTTTACAGAGTTAACATATTGGTTCCAACAATATGGATCCTCGTTTTACCCACCTCGGAAGGATGGAAGGCTGAATCAACCTTGAGTCTGGTGAGATCTGAACTGTCAAACTGCAGGCAGCCAGCAGTCAATAGAAGTAGTCTGCAGATACATCATGCTCAATGTTCAACTCGCCTGTTGGCAGCCTATTTTAAATATCTTGTACCACAGAATTCTTGGACAAAAGGATCTGCAAGTACTTTTTTTTACACACTCCATATATATATTGGGAAGGGAGAGTGTAAATTAAACTGGTTTTAAAAAATGCCAGCACTTCCTACTGTGTTCCAATGTCTGGAATTTGATATTCGGAACACAGTTTAAAATCCTGAAGGACTCCTTGTTTTAAAAAATACTCAAATCAACAAGGAGATTTAAAAGCATATGACTAACAAACAACAGAAACCAGTTAAGTTCAGTTAGAAAGATGTCAGTAACAAGTTTCCTAATATTTAGGACAAAAGCTCTATTGATAACTTGTCCAATGGACAGAACAGGTTATAAATTGAAATAAATGAAATAACACCGTTGGACTCTTTTGTATCAGGAACGCACAAAGAATAAATCATAAGGAATTATCATCAATATTATAGTTTTTTAAATTTTCTATATTCTATACAATAATTAAATTATGTTTTGAGAATGCTGGAAATCTCTTTTTTGCTTGGGTGTTTTTAATACAATTTTATTAAGATTTTTACATGAATAAAAAATAAACAAAAAATGCAGGAAAAGAAAAAAGGAAGAAAGAATAGAAAAAGTACAGAAAATAAAAAATAAAAAGATATTTTGAAAAGCGAGTTCTGATCTTCTTTACACCAGTTACAAACTTAGCACTTCACCTCCTTTAAAATTACATTGTATAGTTTCTTTAGTTTGTTTTTGACATTGATTTGGATTATCATCCTATCATTTGGATTTGAAAAGAGAAATATATAAATACAAACTAGCCTAAATCATCTCTTAAGTCAGAGGCAACAAACTGCCATGTCAATGTGCAGAGCTGCAATTGCCTGATTTTAATTAAGAGCATTTGATTTTAGAAACGTAAAGAAAAGCAGACTTCTTGTAGTGCCCTGATTACAAATGCCACATGACATCTGGATTTAACAATGCTGCAATCATTATTACTATTAACACTTCTTAAATCACGGTCATATTATGGCCCCTGCTGCATGAAACACAGAATGAGATTCTGAGGTTTCTAAATTTCTCAGAAAAAGGGGCCAAGCCCTTATGTGGGCATCGTATCAACTGCTTTAGTAAAAATCTCACGGGTATACATATCACTCAATGAACTTTGCGGGAGCCTCAAAAAAGCAGCTGTTCTGATACAAAGAGATTTGGGTTGTGTTATACACCCATCTGTTAGTAGGATCTAGATCCTGAAAAATCTGTTTTACTTATCAAGCTGATTTAAAATTAATATACAAAATTTGACATATTTCCAAATAGATGTTTAGATAGATCCAAAATATTGTCCAGATGGAAGAAGACTGCTATAGATTCAGTTTAGTAATACTGTCACTTGTATTCTTCATTTCTTGCTGCTCTATATAGATGCTTTTCAAGAAGATATTGTGCCAGTATTTGTTCCCTCAAAGTTACATTAGTTGATTTTTATTATATTGATCTTATATTGGCTACTCTTGTTTATTCTGAATATTTAAATTGGTTTTATTGATTATTATTTACTATGGATGTTTTAAAAGTTGATTTATAATTGCAACCACCAACATTCCTTGTAGATCTGATGATATACAAGTGGTTGAAACAAATAAGCCAACCAAATAAATTATATTGTGCCTCCATAACAAATTTGAAATACTTATGTATATGATTCATATAGCATCATAGGGTGCTCAAAATGGTTAACAAGAAACCACAACATAAAGTAAAATATGTAAATTATCACAAAAACAGTAAAATGACTTATCATGAATGAAGTGCCCTTTTTTTAGCAAACAAGCTCAGACACTCTATACATCCACAAGAGTAATGATCTGGCAGGAAAGTGGCATTTTCCATTGGAAAATGAACAAGACCTCCTGTGTTAAGAAGTCTCTGATAGCCCTCTGCAAGACTGTCCCTGCCATCCAGCTGTGGCTTTCTATGCCACCAAGGCTACTGCTGCTTTGGCAGCTCATACTAAAAGAACCAGAGAAGCTTCCTGGAAAAGAAGTGAAACATCTTCAGGGAAAAAACAAAATCCAGTTGCCTTTTGAAAAAACACCTTTAGGACAACCATAGACACTCATATTAAAAGATACCTGCAAATTCATTAGCAGCCACTTTCCTACTACAGGGAAAATTCCCAACCTGGCAAAATGTTATTTACTCACAAGCTGCTTATTTTATTTATTTTTCAAATTTAGAAACCACCCATCTCCCTCACAGAGAGATTCTGGGCAGTGTACACATAAAATGTTAAAACGTAAAAACTGTACATGAAATTTAAAAAGAGGCAAAGATGGCTTAAATTCAATATTAAAAGTTAATTTAAAGGAGGGGGGGCAAGGGTCTTCAGGGTGGTAACCAGTCCCATGGCTGCATGCTCCTCTTTGATCCCCAAACAAGACAGCAGAGCCATGTTATCAAGCCTTCCTGAAAGGCCGAGAGGAGTGGGGGGTCTGCCTCACCTCTGGGGAAGGGGGAAGACTACTCCAAGAGAAGGAGGCAACAGCTAAGAGGGCTCTCGTCTTGTTGCCAAATATTCCATGTACCATGGCCAACTGGCAAGAAAAGTACTGGATTCTAGCCTGAAGTCCACCAGTAAGTACAGACAAAATGGTAGGAACTAAGCCAATGAAGCTCTACAAGATACAACCGCAGCGGTTCATCCCAAAGCCACAACAGACCCCAATATAAGCAGCAGCAACCACCTCCCTCACAAAGTGACCATTAGCTTTGTTCCAGAGAGGTAGTATGAAGAGTGTTATGGGTGTTTTCAGACCAACATTTTCTTTCATCTTGAGGGTGGAAAGGGAACCCATACTTGAGAGTTGTGTGGATGAGCCCTTAGTCGTGTATACATAAGAGTGGTATTAACCTACCCATCCCTTTATGGAGAATATGAGCTTTAGTTCTTGAGGCATATACCTCCAGAGAAACTACATGAAGAGTCTGGATAAGGAACAGGGGCATGCTTCTTCCTGACAGCTTTTCAGAAAAGTTTGGAATCTCCAAGAAATTGAAGTAATCCACACACAATGAAACAGAAGATCATTTAACTTCAAGAAAAAAGTGACCTATCTGACCAGGAATATTCCATTCAGATTTTAAATTGTATTTACAGTGTGTTAAATCTAAGATTCTGTATTTTTCTGTACAAACTAGGCGATATGTCAGCTTACAACACACCACAGGATGTGCATTACAGTTCTGTCTTTTTTTCAGAACTCTTCCATCTCACCATCCCAATCCTCTTTGCATGGCAACTGAACACTTTCTGTTGGGAGAAATTCTCCATTACTCATGGACATCTTTGACAAATAGACAAGGCCAGGAGTAGAGGCATAAGTTTCATATTTATGTTGGTTAGGCTATAGTTTGTTCTGTTTTATAACATGCACATGTGGTGAAACCTGATTCTCAAACTTCTTTCATAAAAATCAATTATCCCAACATATTATACTGCTTGAATATACTGGGCCCAAGAAGTCATTTTCACTTCTGATATCTCTTCTTTGTTTTTTCAAGAATTGGCCTGCACATAACTCCGGGAGCAATTCTAAGTGTGTTTATGTGGAAATAAATCCCACTAAAACCATTAGGATATATTTTCTGCTTAACATTAAATTATCAGGTTAGCGCCTTATGTGGTTGCTGCTATCTGAGCAGAGCTAAAAACTAGCAGTTTTGATAAAAATAATCTGTTTTAAAAATTACAATTTGTATGCCTATCATGAATGACTTAATACTAAGAAAGAAATGCTAGAAAATTTTATTTTGGGTTTCTTTTATGTTTTGTCTTGCCTAGTTTATACAACTCTCCAGGTCACCTTTTCCTTTGCAATCAATGCATTGTAGTGAACAAAAAAGAGAAATTATCCATTTGCTCTCAATATATTTATGAGCTAGCATTTTGGGTAGCACTATTCTGCCATAGGCACAGCAGCACATAACCAGCTCATTACCCTTTAGAAAAGTGCCAAGCACACTGAGTGTGAAGCCTCTAGCAATTCTGGACAATTCCCACAACAGGAATTCTGCATATTTAATATTATGTCCTACTTTATACACAGAACAGTCCTAGCTGGAGGATTGTCCAGTTTCCCCTCGCCCCCAAAAAAGAACATGGAGGAGGAGAAAAAGTGCCTCAAAGTTGTTCCATTAATTGTTAGCAATAGATAAAATGAATATAAAGATAATTGTCTTCTTTATGCTAACTGAATTCATATGTCCTACCAAGCCCTATTTAATCAAGAAACCATAAATAGCTGAGTTCACACAGCATGCTACAGTAGAAGCAATCCCATCATATACACTACTTGGCTTAGTGTGAAGTACAAACCAGGGCCTTTTAGCCAATTTCTACTTGAATTACATAATTCAAATTTCTAAATGTGCACCTGCACCTTTACTGATATTTATAAATCTCTATTATCTTTTTGTCCTCTTTTGACAATGCCTAATTCTAGCAGAGAAATAGTGATTACAATATAGGCTGAAAGAATTATCCAGTAATCCTGCCCTATCAAGGAAACAATAAAAATTACAAGTCAACACATACATAGATAAATATTAAATATCCCTCTCATCTTCTAAAACCCATATTTGCAGAAGTGCGGTAATATTTCAAAATCAGAGATATAAAATGTAAAATTGCTTTGTTTCATCTTTGTTCTTGTTTTTTTGTTGTTTTTGTCCTCTAATTGGGCTATCTTAGACATCTTGTAAAATAAATAATAAAATCCAGCTAATCTGTTATCTTGCATCTGCCCTAAATCCCTTGAGTTTGATTCTCACTGAAAATGTCCATACCTTTGTCCTTCTTAAATTGGGGCAGTATAGCATATTGGCTGTCATAAAAGGCAACACGTTATTTATTACTGCTGTAGGGTTATTATAAAAATTAGAAGAGGTGTTCCAAGAATTTGCTGCCCCAAATAAGTTGCCTTACATGAGTCTTATGCAAGCAAACTGCCTAATTCTGGGGGACTATGCAATGTGTTTTGGATGGTGAAGAATGTCAATTGCTGCTCTACCTGTAATATTGAAAGTATTCCACAGGTAGTTCTCAACTTAGGACTGTACTTGAGCCCAGAATTATGATCATAAGTCATGCTGGTTCTTAAGCAGGCCATATTATGACCTACCGTACTTAACAATGTCATGAACTCACCGACTGATTTTATGACGTTTCTTTGCGGTGATCGTAAAGTATATCCCCATAGTCGTTATGAGAATCCATTTTATCCAATGGATACTTTTTGCTGGAAACCAGAAGCAAATGCTGGTTTCCAACGAAAAAAGAAATAAAATCATAAACCACAATTGCTTTATTCCCTGACTGCAGAATACTACAAACAGCAGTAAATGTAGGCTGGTTGCCGAGTACCCAAAATGCAATTATGTGACCATGTGAGGGAGGCAGCCGTCAGAACTTTGAATATGGATCTTAAGTACCTATTTGGGGGCCTTTTGTAACTTTGAATGGTTGCTAAGCAACTAGCCGTAAGTTGAGGACTGCCTCTATGCCATATTTAGACAGCTGGGACTGCTACTTAAGTTCTGTTCTTCTAATCATGCTTCTTATTCCATACCATGTGTTAAAAGAGCTTTAACACTATAGATGGGATTCCAAGAAATCACAACAGAAGCATTCTTTTAAAAACATTCCTTGAAATGAAACATTTCCCACCCACCCCTTTTTCATATCAACTGAACATTTTCAAATTTACACTCTACATCTTAAACGTGTTTATTTAAAAACAGACTGTGCTGCTGATTACACCAAGATTCACTTTCAAGCAATAACACTGGCACTGTGACCTTTACAGTTCCTGTCTCTCTGGTTAATCGCAAATTACTGAGCTTTTGCAGTTTTAATACTACTCTAAAAATTAAAACAAGTATTATGAATTATCCTTTTTACTATTCACTGCCAAACTGCTTTATTAAATCCTGAGTGATTTATATTATTATTAGATACCTAATCAGTTATGTCAGTTTACCTTTGCAATGAGTTCTGAGTGACAAGTCTGGATGTGTTACAAACTTTGGAGCTCTTTCTTTGGTAAACCTCATAATGATTACATGTGAATCAAACATTTTCCTTCTAACACAATTCACTCTACAAGTCTTGTGGACTTTCTTGAGTGTCCACACTGCCTTGGTAAAGAAATATATTCTGTATATCATTTTCAGATGCGATAGACCTACATCCTCCTTCCCCTGCTTCAAGGTAAGATTGTGGTGCTTTTTCCATTTTCACTTACTTACGATACCATTGAACTCTAGTAACATTTTTTCTGCCCAGTTCTTTTAATGTTTTCATCTTGTCTCCAATCCATGAATGAAGCAGGCTTAGATTGCCCTTCAGTGTACAATTTAAAGTATTATATTTTAAAGTACTATCTTTTTCACTTTTCTGACACTTTCCAAGGGCACCTTCACGGTATACAAAATTTTAAGTTCAGAACACATTATTTTGGAGTTAAATCAGGTGACACCAAGATCTGAAATAGAGGCAAAAGAGCAGAGAAGGGCTTGGAATTAGAAATAGCATATTTCATGCTTTTATGGTTTTATGCCAACCATGGGAAGAGAACAGCTCCACTCAGAAGTGGGGAAAGGTGCTGTCTCTTTAGATTTGAGAAAGGCAGAATCTGGTCATGAGAGTTTTCAAATGTTTCAGAGAAGATCACACAGCTGAATTCAAATTCTGCATCTATCTGAAACAACTCATGTGTAATCCAATTATTATGTATTCAAAGCAACAGAAATTCAAAATAACAACAGCCCCCATATAAAGTCCCCTTATAATATTGTTAATGAAAAAGGGGCATATACATTAATTGAAATGGAACAATGGCACCTGAAGAATTGTAAGACTTTCCAAATAACCAGAATACCTAAAAGTATATTTTAAAAAGACAGCACATGCTTTCTCATATTTCTAAAAATACAGACTTGCTTCTCTTTTTTGATATTCTTTCTTCAATGACATTCTAGTAGAATGAATATTGAATCCGGATGCTTTCCCCATCTAATTCTCATCCATCTGGGTACCCATCTGTTTGGAAGTCACCTCCTCTGATCTTGAAACTTTTAATTTCCAATTCCAGAGGTGCGAGACTTGGTTATACTAGATCCTCAATAATTAGAGGAAGCTATATTCCTCTGTACACGCTCAGAGGTTCTTTTCTTTATTATGTCATACTTCTGAATACGTAAAATATTCCCACAGGTCACAAAATCAAGCCAGTTCAATTTTAACAACACAATCTGATCAAGTCTCATGCAGCCTAGGCTATAACAGTATCTGCCTTGCAATTTTTCAGATTTTTCTCTTGCAAAAGAAACTTCTGCTTTTCTACCATATTCTCAAGAAGCTTGAGAATTCCTTTTCAATTCTCTTGATGTTGTTTTCAGTTTAACATGCGGGTTAATATGGAACATATTTTGGTCATTCTGAAGACTCTATGACTGCCCAAGCTTGGGAGGGAAAAAAAACTAAAGCAAATTGTTAATTGTTTCCTTAGGGATTTAACTAAAGTGTGGAAAGCCAGAAAGGGCGCAGAAAGGTGACTGGACCCTTCCCCAACTACCTAATAAAAAGTGGAACACATGAGAATTTTACAGGAAGTCTGAAAAGTTTCAAAATTACTATTCTATATTATATTTACAATGGCAAAGTACAAAGTATGGATTGAGTCTTAGTCTACTAATTTTTGCTTTATATTTGATTCATAATAATACCTTGCAAAAGAGAATTCGGTTTATATTTTGAATGGTTCAATATATGGCAGATAATAAATTCAAATTATCAAAAGACTGAAAGGAATCCAAAAAATAAGAACATTAGCTTTATCTTCAGCTATAATCATCTTTAAAAGCATACAAAAATCTCTTTTCCAAGATACTGAAAAAATTGGGTGTGAAATAATACATAGCTGCATCTTTTTCACTACAGGTATAACCATCACTATCCATATAGAAGTCCAATTATCTAAAAAAAATCTGTGAGGAAAAGAAAACCAACTAAGACACCTCTTAAAAATAGTTGAAACAGTCATGTGCATTAAAACTCTCCTGCAGGGTCATCCCTAGGGGAAGGTTAAAAAATCAAGTGGGGTCCAAAACTGTGCCATAATGGTACCATCTTGCACTTTGTAGATACATTATTAATCTAATAATCTATGTCACATTTACACTATTTCCCTTGACTGATGGTTATGCACATAAAGTGTCTTTAAATGTCACTGTACTAAAATGATCCAACTGAGCACTATACTTAGGTTTGTGATGTATATACTTGTGTAATATAATTTAATACATAATTCCCAGTTATTAAACAATGAGCATTTTCATTTCTTAGCTTATGCATACAGAACAGAAGTGACACAAATGAAAATATTACAGTCGGGGCAAAGTAGATTCTTATTTCTATAAATTGGGGATTTTTTAAAACTTAAAACTCTGGCACTTCTTTTGATTTGTAAACTGGATACTAATGTCCTCATTATGTTCTTATCAATTTCAGAACTATAATATCATCAAATTAATTTGGAACTCTTTTGTAATTACTTTTCTAAGTATAAAAATAATGAATATCTTTAATTAGCTTTTTAGTTTCCAGAAAGCTTTCTAAATTATATATATATTATTTTCTAAACTTAAAATTTACACAATTAGTATTGTGTTATTAATAGTAATACCAAAATCTGAGATGGATTTTTGGAATAGAAATTAAAAAGTGCCAATGCTGTAAGCAACAAACCTTTTATTTCATACAAAGGGATGTTTGTGTACAAACAAGCATGCTATTTTACCATTCAAACCACTACCATCAATATGTTTTGGGTACAACATATTTTATCATTTTAAGATAAATCCTGGCTCATTTCCTTCCTTAGCCCACCATAAAGGGATAGATTAGGGGACAGATTATAAAAACAGCAAAGGGATGGAGGATGGAGTCAAGTGGGTTAAAATTGCACAATATAATGGATCCATCTGCTGGAAAGAATACAGTACAGGCACATACAAAAGCAAACACATAGGCAAACAAAACTTAGACAGACACTTTTAATCAAGCTCATCCCTTATCCCAAGTGACATCCTATTACAACTGTTTGTCTTGACTTAAACCATCATAAATTACTGGGCTACATAGAGTTATTCTGAGCATCCTTATAATGCACTAGCATCAAAATCCTGAATAACCAGGTAGGGAAGACTGTTTTCGGTTTTTTTTACTTCGCTACACACGCAGGCACGCACACACACAGAGAGAGAGAGAGAGATAAAACGTGAGTTGTGGCCGCCCGTAATAAGGAGGCTAGTATAAATCCGTCAAGCCACAAAATCCTTACTTTTTAAAAAACATCAAAATGGCGGAATCCTCTGTTTTTATTCTGTTGCTCTACTAGATATTCCCTTTATTTGAAGAGAGAATGTCAATTGGCAGGAGAAAGTTTGTGAAAACGATCTCCTTTCCTTTCCTCCTCCGTTGCACGACGGTTGTATACATCTCTGCTACTATCTCACCCCATCTCTTTTTTTTTCCTGCATCGCTTCGTTCCAACTCTTGCATGTCATCTGTTTATGGAAAAGGGGGCTTCCAATTCCTCTCCCCCACCTCCAAACAACATGGAAACTTCAAGGGAAAATATATGTATATATTTAAAAAGAGCTTGGGATTTTTGCACTGCCAGAGCAAAATTCCAGGGGCCAACTGTTTGGATGCCATCCCCCGCCTTCTCTCTCTCTCTCTCTCTCTTCCTTACCTAATCTCTCTCCCGACTTGCTTTTTTTTTAATTGCAACGTTCACTGTCAAAACACACAACTGAAAAGAATGTGTGGGTGTGTGGTCCTCACGGCGGAAAAAAAAAACCCCAAACCCCCAAACGCTGGCACACATCTACTTGCAAAAGCAGACAGGCACAATTTTAAATGAACGCACGACATGCAAAGGCGAGCAGAGGTCTGCAGAGCAGGGGAGCAGAACCTTTCTCAGCTGCGTTTTGATGATTTAAAGAGGTTTATAAATTACTTTCTTATCTGATTCCTTACCTACAATAATCAGCCTGTGGTCACTGAATGCTGAGCCTGCGGGAACCTAAGGCTGGCCGCGCCTGCGCGCAGAGGGGGCGGGGCTGTTTCCCTGCAGAAATGCACAGGGCGATGAAATTGACAAGCAAAGCATATTTAATATACAGCGAGAGAGGGCGGTGGGAGGTAAACCTACTATATTATACGCGCTGCAAACCCCATATTTATATAAACATACGATTAAAACAACAATTAACCCTTCTGTTTTCTCCCGTTTGGCTGCATAGCAGACTCTTGACTGCTGGGAGGGGGTGCTTCCATATTTTCTTTTTCCTTCACTACAGAGTTAAAATAAAACAGACGGGTCTGAATATGCTTACGGTTTTTAATAAATCTTCCCGACGGCAATATATATATATATATTCCTGCTCGGGCATAGGGGTGAGAGAAAGGGGTGGTGGGGGAGAGAATGAAATACGAATGCTGTTGCTGAATAAACCCAGAACTGGACAGATCCTGATTTGTTTTGTTTTGTTTTCCTTCTCAACTAAGCCTTTGAATTCCACCCTCCAGATTGAAGTCGTTGCCTCAAGGTATTTTATGGTGGTCTTCCTTCCTTGGGAGGAGGGGTGCACACTTCTTACCGCATCGCCATCCTCCTGCTGCCCCCCCCCCCCCCAACCAAATGCTACCCTATGGCTCTCGGGTTGGTTTTGAAGGGTTCTTCTGCCCTCGCCTGGCTTTGCAGGAGAGAAACCCGTGCAAGGGGGAGGGGGAGGGGTGAAGGTTTGAGATGCTGAAGCAGCTAGAAGTCTTTCTAGAGATTCTGTGTAAACACAAGTAGATAGTCTTAGGCGAAGGGAGGAGTTGCTCTTCTCCATGCTCTCGGACTAGAGTCGTTTCTTGCACGTAT
>JANHFJ010002165.1:2352-16300 GCA_032468195.1 Cerberus rynchops
AAAGAGGACTCAGATCAACAAGAGACTCCTAATTAGTTTATTACTGGGTTTGAGCAACTAACAACAGGCTGCAGGAAGGCAGCTCCCTTTTATAGGGAACTGTCAGCCTGAAGCCAATCAAATCAAAGCATTTTCCTGCACTGGGAATGCATGAGGTAATGGATAACTTCTGTGCATGTGTTAACACAGCAGAATATTCCTGTGGTCCTATTTCTGCTTTAACCTTGCAGAACACTTTAGTCTTTTATATCTCAACTAATATCAAAATCAAATTTAAGGCATTGCCTTGGATTCCACAGAAGAAAAATAGAATATGCATTAATAAAATATTGATCCTTCATCTTAGCTCTTCCTCTCTTGTTTCTTTTATCAAAATAATGTTTCATCCCAAGTTGATCTCCTTGCATTGGATCTATTCTCATACTAGATTTCCCACTCCCCTTCTATTCAATCATGTCTGATTCTCAGAGATTGCCTGGACAAGACTCTGCAGTTTCCTTGGCAAAATTTTCAGAACTGGTTTGCCATTGCTTCCTTCCTAGGGCTGAGAGAGTGTGATTGGCTCAAGGTCATCCAGTTGGTTTGTGCCTAAGGCAGGGCTAGAACTCATGGTTTCCCAGTTTCAAGGGAACTGATGCCTTAACTACTACACAACCTGACCAGGGGGTTGGACTAGCAGACCTCCAAGGTCCCTTCCAACTCTATTATTCTGTTATTCTTTCCACCATCGGAGTACTGGAAGGCTTCATGATATCACCAGCCCTTTTCTTATTAGCCAGGCAGGCAGTTGTAGGCACAACATCACAATTAGCCGAGTCCTGGGAATCCTTGACAGTGTTGACATAATGGAGAGGATTGCTTTTATGGTCATTCAATCTCCCCACCTCTTGGAGACCTAGGTATTCACTATGGTTTTTGGGTTTGGACCTCACAACATGGCTGACAAGGTGGAATTAATTTAATCCTATGCATGACCAAGGAAGATTCTAACTCTAAACCTCTTCTGAATTAAATATAATACACACACACACCACTCATAATATCTGGTTGGTTTAGAGTTAGGATCTTCCTCAACAACAGAGTGCATACAAAAAATGTCAAGATGGCATCTGCAATGAACATAAAATGAAATGGGGTTTCAATTATGTAGTCTTAATGCCCCTCCTTCTCTTCAGTGCTCCTGTTCAGTAGACCAACTAATCCCTTCTTGGTGCTTCCACAATATTCCCACCATAAGAACAGGATAAATCTGTCAATACCATGAAAATAATAACAATGTTAGCAGGTGAATGTGAATAATGAATTATTTTCAAAGGCAGCCAGTCTTCCCCAAGGAACCTCTTTATAAGCCTTGACTGTATAGCCTAAACAATTGCTTGCAGTGATCTAAGGATCTCTGCCCTTGATTATAAGACCTCACACCTTCAAACCCCATGATTCTATGATCTTTCCCAAGCTTCTGTGATAGACAGTAATCCTAACCCTTGCATTGCCACAGTGAAACATGTGCACCCTCATAAAAAGTGAACTGAAACTAGCACTTCAGCTCTGCTTATTTTATTGGTTTATTTTTTAATTTCCAGTGTGGTCTTGGCTTGGGAATTTTCTGAACTACAGTACCTAAGATAAAATTTTCTAACTCAGTAAATGAGACATTGCATCATGCTTGCTGTGTATTCAGTGGCATCACCAGCAACTTACAAAGAACAGGATGGTTTAGATCATGTGGCAATTCTTTGTTTTACTTATTTATTAAATATGCTTCCATCCTATCTTTGGGAATTTTAAATCAGATTGCAGAGAAGCCTCCCATCTTAGTGCTGGTAGAATTCACTTGCTTCAAGAAGTTATTTATTGCAATTCCCTCCTTCAATTTCAAGGAATCTAAGAACAGTCTGCCATTGAACATTGGGTGGCGAAAGAAGGCATTCTTATTTTTGCAAATGACACCTGTACCTTTTATCTTCCTCTTTTCAAACTTAAAAAACTAAAGGAAAACTAGCATGTTTCAGATACAGGTAATAAACTTTCTCCAGCTTGTATAGACAGAGTGAAGAAAGTTGTAATCTAACCCATTGGGGTTAGATTTCCTCTTCTCTCTCTGTCTACGAATTCTTCTGCCTCCTCTCCTTCTTGGACCAACAGTAGCCCAATTTCCGCCAGAACCCTGTAGGTCAACAGCACTGGTGGCTGTCGTTGTTAACCCAGGCCTCAACCAATCTGGTATAGCATTAACATTGGTGATTCGCGTATTTAGGTTTGGCATGTTTTTATGCTGGATACCCTTCCTGATGTGACCCTCTCTATTGATCTGGGCTTGGGACCGGCACAGAAGTCACTGGCTTGCAATCCCTGTGGCTAGATTAGAACTACCAGATTACAGAAGGAAAAATATACAGTTAATGCTTTTCTATATCATTCTGAATTGATGTCCTTGTTCAAACATGCTGTTGATAAGAGAGGTCCTTCTTTTTGTAAGTAGTAGAGTTTCAAAGTCACATTTGAAAGTAAGCTTTCAAGTTTGGCAGATAAATAAAGCTGATATTCTTTGAAGATATGTGCAATTCTGAACAACAACACTGCACAAATTACCATCCCCATTTTTGTACCAGCCAGAGATAATTCTTGTGATTCCAACTAATGGTATTGTTTCCAAGGCTAAAAGGGATTTGTAACACTTCCCAGGGTGAGTTTCAGTGCCTCATCATACTATGGAGTTATTGCAACATCCAAAAGCTCATTGTCAAAATGACTTTTCCTTGGCAAAGCAATGCTTTTTCCTGCACTCTTGTTTATTTTATTTTAAAATTGACTATATTAATAAATTCCAAAAAATGAAGAGTATATGTCACTAATTTGGAATACATTATCAACAATCCATGCAGTGTAAGGAAAAAAAAAAACATTTTTACATCAGAAATATGTGCTTCGGCATGTAGAAAATTGATCTTCCAAACTTGTGTTTTTGCTTGTTAAATTGTTTTAAGAGTTGCAAAAAGAAAATAAGATGTCCTGGTTACCGACTGAGGCCTTAACTTTTGTAGTCGGCACAGATTCTTAGCTAAGGCTATAACTGTATTCAAAGGAGATCCCGTAGTAGGATTTTCTTGTGAATAAGCATGCATATAATGATACCGTTGATTGCAAATTTACTCACACTTACTGTAAATAGAAGCAGGTTACCCTCAATGTAATGGGCCTTGGTCCTATATCAAAATGACATTGACTGTCTAATTCTGAAATGTTAATGTATATTTTCATTGATTTCATGTGATAACCTAATTTAAGCATGGTGAGCATTTTACAGAACAATCCAGATGGGAGGTTGAAGACGTGGCCCTGTACTGCAGCCAGAACAATCTACAACTGAACACACTTAAAGTTATAGAAATGATAGTAGATTTTAGGTGGAGCCCTCCTATTCTACCACCTCGTAGAATATTAGGCAACAAACAGTAGAGATGTTTCTGGGTTCTAGGATCTCCCAGGATTGAAATGGACACCTAACATTAAAACCGTCATTAAAAAGGCACAAGAAAGAATGTTCTTCATGCATCAACTCAGAAAGCGCAGACTTTGTTGAGGAATTGTTGAATCTGTCATTTGTACTTCTATAACTGGTTTGGTACAGCAACTAAACAGGACAGGCACAGAGTTCAACGGATAGTTAGGACTGCAGAAAGAACAATTGCAACTAGCCTGCCTTCCATTGAGGACCTCTCTACTGCAGGAGCCAGAAAGAGGGTTGAGAAAATATCTGCAGTCCCCTCACTTCCTGAACACAAACTGTTTCAACTCCTTCCCTCAGGATACCACTATAGGGCATTGCATGTGAAAACAACTAGACACAGAGACAGTTTTCCCCTCTCATGCCATCCCTCTTGCCAAACATCTAACCCTTTCAGCACTGTCTTATGTCTAAGGATATCTGATCATGTAGTAGGACTGCATTACTATTATCCTTCTCATCTTTCCTATTACCTACTCCTATTGACATCTATGACTATCATCTTTTTGGCTGTATCTTATGATTTATATTGTATCTTATGATTTATGATTGTATCACTTTGCTGCTTGTATGTACACTGAGAGTTTATGCACCAGAGACAAATTCCTTGTGTGTCCAATCATCTTGACCAATAAAGAACTATTCTATTCTATTCTATTCTATTCTATTCTATTCTATTCTATTCTATTCTATTCTATTCTATTCTATTCTATTCTTTATTAAATCTGTACACTGCCAATGTCGTTCTACATCCATAAATCTCCAGTCATCATGAGGCCACATTGATGGACAATTATGGGTCTTGAAGTTAGGTTAGGCAGATCTGAAAAGCTGCATAAGAATATGGCTTGATTTGGTCTCCTTTTCTTCATTGCCAGTGACCCTAGGAAGGATCTCCAATATCTATTACTGTACTTTAAAATGTGCAGCTAAAAAAAAAATAGAGGGCAGAGGAGAACACATCATTTGGTTTATGTGAACTGATCCAAAACCAAAGAAAACTAGCAAACAAATAATAACAACCCCGTGTTATTCTTTTACTGTTCAATTAGGTTGGCAATCCATAGAGGTTTCAGAGATCTACAGGTTGTGTCAACAAACAGACTTTAATTGCAGATCAGCAAAGCCAAAACCAGCAGAGAGTTAGAAATAAAGTCCTATAATATATTCAGTCTTGCACAGGGAATATTTAAATGCAGATTGAAAGAGCTATGGGTAGGGTTTTTTTCCCCCAAGGGTAAGGATGGAGGAAGGAAGAGTTGCATCATTTTCTGTCCTTCAGACAGTGACATTTAAACAACAACAACAACAACAACAACAACAACAACAACAACAACAACAAAAAGTGAAATTACTTATCTGGTCACATGGGGTTAATTCATGCTCCTTTCAGGGGACATTAACTTCTATATAAAAAAATTGGGCCATCACCAACATTTCCCATGACTTAACCTGCCTGAGTCAATATTTATTTATTTGTTGACATTTCTAACTATCCCTGTCCCAAAGGCATAGGTTGGTTTATAGTAAATTACAACATACGCCATTGAAAGCAGCTCAAACCATTTAAGAGACCACCTTACTCAGTTGCATCCCTGTGTCGTGTTAATGAGACATGCTGGAATGACACAATTGTTTGGTTTATTTGGAGATCTGCATTATCACACAGCAGATTAAAAATTTGGATGCAGATGGCCATCTTGGCTATCCTTGGAATCTGAGATGACTATTCCAAAATCCAAGACAGAATGCAATGTTAGACCTGAAGATTGGTTGAAATCTGGTGAGAGATTTAGTGCAACTGAACGGTTTCCAGAATGAAACCAAGCACACCTGAATTTACTTAGTTAAAAATATGGTTGAAATACATCAGTGTCCTTCTTAAAAACAGAGGTGCATTGGAAAAACATGTGTGGAGAAGCCACAATCAAATGCGATGTGTCTGGAAGTTGTTCTGAAAAGTGTTACAAATATAATCAATTTCAGATGTTAGGGTTTTAGCAGGTATGAAATATGAGACTTCACACTAAGTTCTATGAGTTGCTTGGCCCCAGCTGCAGTGTACAAATCTACCCATTGTGATAGGTAAATCATGGTTTATAACTTGGCATGATGTGTGAAGATAATTGGTGGTGGCTTATTTGTGATTAGCAAATAACAGGTGAATGTATCTCAGTTTACCGAAAAAAATGCCTCCCTCCTGGTTCTTATACTGTACTTCCTGACTTTAAATTTCTTTGAATATATATCTTAATGTTAACAAAAGTAAGGCAAAGTTGAACAGCATGGCTTCTGGAATTCTTTTGAATCCATTTTTATATTTCCTTCTGTGTTACAAAGTAATGTGGGATGAATATGTTTCTGCTCTCCACTTTGATTGCTTGGTATGTGATTGTGTGCTTGTGTGGCCTGGAAAGCACATAGCAGGCTGCATATACCGCACGCTGGATCACATGACCAGGATACATTTGATCAGAAACAAAAATGTATAAAGTTTCAGGAACTTGATGAAAGATGTGCATAACTGCAGTTTTCTTTCCTCACAACAGGAAAATATTAGATTGGGATGGTAGATAACATCTATCTCAGATACTTGAAATAGAATTTTTTGAAAAAAAAAATAGGTGAATAGTTTTTGGAGGCTACCTCTTGAAAACTCTATTGTTATTTTCCTTGCCCAAGGTAACTATGGGTAATTTGTTGCCATATTTTCATTCAAAAATCTGTAAGGCTGTCAGAAGCCAGATAAAATAGCCCCAAGAGGCATGGATGGCCTATGAATTGCATCAGATGTTCAATATTTTCCAGTATATTACAGACACATTAGAGTGGATTTCTCTCTCTCTCTCTCTCTCTCTCTCTCTCTCTCTCTCCTCCTCTCTTTGGGGCTACACATGTTAGAGAGATATTAATAAATATTCTGTTGAAAGTGTTTTTATTTTTATATAATTAGAAAAACATTTCCAGCTGTTTTGAATGTGTCTTTGAGCTCTGATAGACATGAGGCATAAGTACTGTAGATCTTCCATCTCTCTCTCTCTCTCTCTCTTTCATTTTTTCCTGTTTTAAATGACACCCTGTTGTCATAACAAGTTCCATATTAATGTAAGCAAAAAAGAATGTTTGTTCAGGATTTTTTTTTAAAAAAAGAATGATTGGCAGCTCTATCTTTGACAGATGTGGCTCCCTCCTCCTTGTTGTCTCACAAGTTGCTATCTTTGCTGCTTATTTAATGGGCTGCTTACATCTGCAGTTTTCAGGAGATGACCCCTTTTCCATATTTCATTTGGATGGATCATCCGCAAATCTTTCTATGGAGCTCATTTGTTTTAGATTTCTAAAATAATTTATTTGTGCTTTAATAGGGTGGGATAGTCCTCCCCCTTTGCCTGCATTTGTTTTAAGGCATCTCATGTACTAAAAGAAAATATCTCTTTTCAAGTTGCACTATCATCTCTCTACTACAAATCTTGTGCTGTGACTTTGCACCTTTGGGGGAGCTGCCAAAATACAAGGACAACCCCTTGTTCATAATTTCCTAAGAGGAAATCAGAAGAGTTCTTCATTTGTGTGAACCCTGTTGCCCCAGACATTGTGGAAGCAGAGTTTCAAAAGCATAGAGTTGGTCCATAACTGTCTTTCTGATTAGGGACTGATTCAGGAGGCAATATTTTTGAAGAGAGTTTAAAATGATGTGACAAAGATTTCATTTCTTGGAGAGTGTGCATCTTCATTTCTTTCGCTTTCCTTCCATTTCTTAACAAGCTATAGGGCAGTGGTGGCAAACCTTTTACTTACTGAGTGCCTAATAGTACATGCTTTGTGCATGCCCTCTGCACTTGCGTGCAGATCCTCCACATGCGCTGCATGTGCAACTGCACCATCTACACATGCATGCAGCTTTTGCATGTATAATGCACGCGTGCTGCGTGCAGGCACTCAGGCACACATGAGCAATCATGTGTGCATGCACAGGAGAGCTCCAAAGACCGGCTGCAATCATGCGCATGCACAGTGGACGCCCAAAGATCAGCTGAGTCCCTGCAATCATGCATGCGTGCATGTGCAATCACATGTGCATACTCAGCTGGAGGTAAGTTGGCTGACAGCTTGTGTGCCCAGCAAGCTGGCTCTGTGTGCCACCTGTGGCACCCGTGCCATAGGTTCGCCATCATGGTTGTAGGGTTTTAAACCCGTAGGAAAAGCCACAAAATCTAAGGACATTCCAGGACAGATACATAATTTGCAGGATTTTTTTTAGTTACTTCTTTCTGAATAAGACTCTTCACTTCTTGACACATGTAAAGTCTTTAACAGCCTTTGGCTTTCAGCACACTCACACACATACACATGAGTTTTGATCAACTAGTGCCGAATCCTCAAACAATAGTTACCAGTATCTTAGCTCAGAAAACCTGAGACTTTAGTCGTCATCTGAATAATAAAGTTAGAACTTTGTTTTGTATCTTTATTGATATTTTTGGGTCACGCTCCATATCAGATATGCTTGCAGTTGAAAATAGACCAGAATCATTATAGTGATATTAAAATGCAACAGTAAAAGTCAATAATTATGAAAAATGGACAGAATCACCCAACATATTTTTTTAATATTATCATTCAACAAATGTATATGGCTGCCCAATTCACATCTGATGACTCTTTATTTATATTTGTATAAAATATAGAATATTTGTATTACTTTTTTTTAAAAGAGAGCTTCTCATTATACTCAATGCTGGCTAGGAATTCTGACAACTGTCTCATGGCATCTGGAGAAGACCAGATTGTTGAAATTTGGGATAGACATAATCATCACAATAAATCTGTGGCATTTCTGACAACAGAAAAAGGCTATTGGCACTAGGTCTTGCATAACTTTGTTGAGGCATGAACACATGGAGTTATGATTTGTCCAATTTCCTATTAAACCATTACCTGATTATGAAAAAGAAAATGAAAAGAACTTTGTAGCAGAGCAGCAAGCAAAAACTCTTGACTTTTGCCAGAGTCAAAAGCACTAGGAGTAAGTCTACTGTCATCTAGTGACTAAATCATATAATGATGCTATCCACACAACAGGTATGTCTTTTTTCATCTTTCCAGTTCCTTTCAGCTTTGGTGAGTTTTCCTGGGCTTCAATACTGTGAGAAAGAAATCATTTTTTTCTCTGTCTGGAGGCTTTATGCTTTTGATATGTAATTTCTACTTTGTGCTTTCTTCATTATGAAATCCCAAATGCCTCAGATTTTGTCCAATTCAATTTAATGCAGCTCATGGATGTCCTAAAGTTCTAATAACATCAAAACAAGCTATTTTTATGGGCACTCAATAATTATATCTAAGCGGTGTGATGGCTTAGCGGTTAAAGATGCCGAGCTTTTCAGCTGGAAAGCTAACAGATTCGAGACCTGAGTGCAGTGGTGAGGTACAAATAATTTAACAACCAGTTCTCTGCCCTAATGACCAGGTGAACCAGCAGTTCTTTGAACTGCTTAGAAAGTTAACAACCGGTTCTAGTGAACAGATGTGAACTGATTGAATCCTACCTCTGCCTGAGTGTTGTGTAAAGGAGTGAGCTCCCATTACTATTTGTTTGTTTGTTTGTTTGTTTATTTATTAGCATCATTTCTATACCGCCCCCTCTCCCGAAGGACTCGGGGTGGTGTACAGCCATCTAAAAACATGAAAAATATAACAATTAAAATACAATTAAAATAGATTAAATCAGGGGCCAATTAAAACCAAATTATAGAAATGTTAAAAATTTTAAACAATTTAAAATTACCAAAACCAATAAAAGCCAATTAAAATCCCCAACCGATAGTACTAGGCCAGACCGGCTTGTTGGAACAAAAAGGTTTTTAGTGCGCACTGGAAGGTCCCTAGGTCCGTGATGGTCCGGATCTCTGGGGGCAGTTCATTCCAAAGGGAGGGTGCCCCCACAGAGAAGGCTCGGACTCTTGGGGCTGCCAGATGATACCATCCAGACAATGGAACCCCAAGGAGGCCCACTCTGTGGGAACACACAGGTCAGCGGGAGGCTGACGGTGGCAACAGGCAGTCCCGTAAGTACCTGGGTCCCATGTTTGTGTCATGTTTTATAATTGTAAACCATGTGATCTTGATGATATATACCAATATAGAGCAAAAATACTAAGGCAGAATCTAGAATATGTTGAATCAAGGACTTGCTGCTGTTTGCTTTAGATAGTTTTATAAAGGTGGGGGACAGTCTCTTTCAAGTTGAGATCAATTTCTTTGACTTCATCAATGTTCAGTTTTCTTTGCAGCATTACAGCATTGAGTTACACTGTCATTTTTCAGGAGAGGTGGTGGTGGTGGTGAAAGAGGAGGAGGAGGAGGAGGAGGAGGAGGAAGTTATTTGGATTTACCATTTGAAAAATGATTCTGGCATTCTCTAGAGGTCTACCATTCAAATATTAATCAAACAAATAAATACAAATAAAGTATGTCAAAGACTACCATATCTCAACTGCATCTAGTGGTTATATAGAATTTTGTAACCCAGATATGGTAGCCTAGGGTCAAGCAGGTGCTGCAATCATATCTGAATAATCAATTAAGAAAGATGCTCCTTTCATACACTTTTTTCAATTATTATCTAGACACCTTTCACTGGATTTATTTTCTTATTCAACCCTAGAAAGAGAGGTTTAAGGAAAACAAATGGCAACATCTTCTAGTCCCATGATGGTGAACCTATGGCACGGGTGCCACAGGTGGCATGCAGAGCCATTTTTCTGGGCACACAAGCTGTTGGCCAACTTAGCTCCAGATGAGCATGCACATGCGATTGCGCATGCATGCATGCATGATTGCAGAGACCCAGCTGGTCTTCAGGCCTCTGTTGTGCATGTGCGCAATTGTAGCAGGAAATCCAGTTGGTCTTCGGCACTCTCCTGAGCATGCACACACACAACTGGTCATGTGTGCATGAGTGCCTGCATGCAGCAGGTGTGCATTGCACGTGCAAAAGCTGTATGCATGCACATATGGTGCAGTTGCACATGCAGTGCACATGGACCGGCACACAAGTGCAGATGGCACGCGCAAAGCACGTACTTTTTGGCACTTGGCAAGTAAAAGGTTTGCCACCACTGTTCTAGTCTCTTGAAGTTATAACTTTCCAGCAGATTAAACTCCTTGTTCCTCTCTAATCATGTCATCATGGGGGATAGGAAATGAGTAATTCACAAGATATATCCCTGTGGTGGCAGCCTAGATCTTCTGTTCGTTTAATGGAAACAAAAGTTATATTGAGCCAATTAGAATATACATTTGCTAAAGTTACAAATATTTACATACTTGTAACTGAAAAAAAATTTGCATTTCTGCAAACAGCTTCCCCCCCACCCCCCCAAAAAAGGATTTATTTCTCATATCGGCAAGCAGATCAAGGATTCCTTTGGACAATGGGAAAAAAGATTTGTAATTGTTCCTTCTGGACTAAGGTAGTATCAAGCAATAATCCACAAATCCTTATGTACATTTTTGTTGCAAATCCTTCTGAAGATTGAAAGACCAAATTCCATCCTTGTTTCTCCAGGCAAGATTGGAAATAATTCCTGCTGATCAGAGTAGGCAAAACTGATTAGAAGTACCAGCAGTCTGATACACTGTAAGGCACATTCCTCTTTTCTACACATTTCCCTTCCTTTTTTCATAAGCAGCAGCTTGCATAAAAATTGCTGCTTCCTTAAGAAATATTTCAAAATTTAAAAGTGAGATATCCACAGCTACTTTTATGTTATGATATATCTGTTCCCCAAAATATGAAGAAACCAAATTGGCTTTCCTGTTGTCACCATTGTTTTGTGCAACAATTGATGTGATAAAACAACTTTGTATGTGGAATACTGCAAAGCAAGACCCGCTTAATGGAAATTGAATAGTTTAAGAAATTGCATGCATAAAAGTATCTAGGTGTTTAAATCTCTGGTCAAATGAGACAATTTATAATGCTAACTTAATTTCCGAACAAGCTGTATCACAATTGGACCTGCCACCTAACTACAAGTAGCTGTCCCTCATGATTCATTATGACCCAGCCTGTTTGACATGTGGACAGAGTGTGGCGAGTGGGTTGGGAGAAAGGAGATAACAGAGATAAATCTAAATTCATTCTGGAAACAGTCACACTCAATGACATATTCACTGACTTCTTCAACAGCTCATTTGATAATGTTCTTTCTGCACTATTCATTTTTCTGAAAGATGAAAGCTGGCTGAAGATCTCATCTGCTCACTGATGCAGGAAGAGGATTTGAAATTAACACAAAATAAAAAAGAGAGAGACAGAAAGAGAGAGAGAGAGAAGAAGGAGGGGGAGCAGGCATGTGAGAGCAAGCACTTTCTGATTAACAGTCTCTTGGTCCTGACTAGGAAGGCTAAGAATCCTACTTATCAGGTCACCTTTAATTAGATATGCATTATAGCTTCACAGTGGAAGAGCTGTGCCAGGAAGAACGGGGTTTGAGGAAGGGAAGGGCATTCATCATAATAATTAATTGCCAAGAGGACAGAACTGTTGCTTTCTGTATTCTGACATACTTGTATATATGTTTTTGATTAATGTGCTCCAAAAGCTTTAATCCAGAAGGTTAACAATGCAATTACACAAACATGTCCCTGTAACTGCAAGTATTTTCTGTAAAGGACTTGAGGATAGAGAAAATATTAAGGGCTGTGCTTGTCACATTGAAGAATCTTACAATGTATGAATTCTTAGCATTTTACCCATAAGACAAACACAAAAATCAGATAATCCCTGCCCATAGACATAATATCAACTAAGTCACTATTACATAAATGGAAAATATATTTAGACAGCAGAGGAAATAAGCAAAGGTACCCACTTTGAAATGTAATCTGGTGCATACAGAAAACTGAATGATACAATAACAATATAATACAAGGAAGGGGACAGTTGCCTTTCAAAAGCAGCTTGAGAACTCTGCAGTTTCCAAATTTTGTTGGTGTGGAGATTACCAGTCCACTTCCCCTGTGAAAAGTTGTATCTGAGTTTATTGTAGACCAAAGTACCATTGAAATACTATTTCAATGCTACAATTACAAAGGAATTTAATGAGCAGCTTGACTGGACTATTCTGAGAGAGAAGAAACTGAAGGCAATTCCTTCAGAATCAACTGAGAAGTCTAATTCCCAGCACATTCACCTCCAGAATGAAAGATAAAGAAATGCATTTAAGAGAAAAGTAGAGCCAAATCTGTGCTGGATTTTCAACAGAGCCAACGGAATATACCCTGTTTCTTCTCTGTGACAAATGGACATCATCACCACCACCAAATGAAAAAAAAAATCAATGCAATGGCATCCATCTAATTGAGAAAAATATTATTTAAGATTCTAGCACACATACATTTTGCCTCCTTGGTCTAGAGATGTTAAAGAGCTTTCAATATATAACTCTTTCAATATATAACTCTTTCAAGAGTTCTTCCATATATATATACATATATTTGTCTAGATTTCAGAGAGAAAGATTAAGAACAGAAGGGACTCCTGGCGCTGTTCAATTGCACAGATTCTGCTGCTGGTGGTATGAAAATTCAATTTTATGGTATGTGCCAGTAAAAAAGACGTATCAATGTGTGCAGCAAGAAACCACAGGTAAGACAGCATTCTTCTTTCCCCTCCCCTCAAAAATATAATATGCATAATATATTGTTCTCCTAAGACAGACAAGTTTTTCTCTGAATGTGTCTCTTTACAGTGCTTAGGGTATTTTCAGGCAGTTGTTATTGTATGAGAGTATAAAATAACATTTTGTTATAGAAACCTCCACATGTACAGGCATCTACTTTACTCTGAAACAGCTGAAATATCTATATTTATCTTTTTAAAACTGAGATGATCGCTATCACATTTTGTTTAAGGAAACTTTCAGGAAATAGATAGGAAGTCTACCATTCATTCAAGGCTATCTAGATCAGAAGACTTCAATGTTGTACTTTTAGATACCCGCCTACAAAAATCTCCCTTGGTCTTTCAAAAGTTCTCTGCCCCCTTCCTCCAAAATAGTTTTTATAACTGGAGTGCTGAGAAGCTAAAGACAAAATGTTAGTCTCTGTTATCCTAATTGTGGCCCAGAACTCTTTTTTAAAATGGAAACATTCTGGAATTCTAGAACTAGAGAAATAGCGATAAAGAGGGACTTCCAAGTCTCAGAATGAAGAGACACTTGAAGGAAATATTCAGTAGTAATGCAAGGAGTATTAGTAATGCATTTAGATTTTTATAGGTAAAAAGCCTGTGTTTACAAGAAACAAATTGGGGAAAAAATGGCTCAGAGCATCTTGCCCTGCCAGGTTGATGCTACTATCTATCTATCTATCTATCTATCTATCTATCTATCTATCTATCTATCTATCTATCTATCTATCTATCATCTATCT